>JANRGW010035188.1:26278-70013 GCA_024733675.1 Psilopsiagon aymara
AGAGCTGGCCCAGGGGCGGCCCGAAGACACCTGAGAGGGAGTCCTTCAGGAGCAGGTAGAATTACTTGGGGTGGGTTGAGGGAGGAGGACCAGAGACCGGACCAGGCTGCTGGAGATGATAACCACCAGCAGTGTTGGGAGGTCCATCAGCTGTAAGACTGATCTTGGACAAAGTGATAGAATGTCTGCTTGTGGAGTTACTTCTTGATGAGATTGCAGGATTAGTTGATAGAGGTCATATTTTTGATGTAGCAGACTTGTTGCTGTAAGGCATTTGACTTAGTGTTGCGTGGCATCTTGATCGATTATCCAGAGTGATACAAAATCAACATGGCACTAATGAATTTAGAACTGATTAAGTGACAAGTCCCAATAGTAATTATAAATAAGAAATCATTACTGAGTAATTGTATTTCTCATGACATCCTGCAGAGATCAGTTCTTGGCCTCTACTGCTTAATGATTTTATCAGTGTTTGGAAAGAAAGTCTAATACAAGTGATGAAGTTTGCAGTTAAGTTGAAAAAATTAACTGTTTGAGGAGTTTTGGTTATAAAGAGATCATGTATTCACAATAGTTCTCTATTTCTTCATGTGCTATAGAATGCAGCCTATCAGCAACTCAAATCAAGTAAGACAGTGGGTTGTTCTCTGCAGATCTGTGGTGGGTTTAAAATTAGATTTCTGGTATAAAGAGGTGGAACTGTGGGCATTGCGCTTGAAGCTCTGAAGCTCATTTCAATCTGTTTTCCATCTTTAAGCATTGTAAGTCTAGCTACAGAGAAAAATTAATTAAGTTCTGCTTCGTTAATGATCTGGAATGGCTCACTGCAGGCGACTGAATGCTGGAGCCAGCAAGAAAGGTGCAGTGTTGAAAGCACAGCAGAGAAAAGGAGTGCTGAGGGGGCCAGGACTGTGGTAACTCAACTCCACAGCTGCTCTTGCAAAACTCTTTCCAGAAGGTTCCTCTAAACCATATCCACAATGTGGAATGTATAAATTTCTAATTCTGTTTTATTTACATGTGGGAATAAAGGCATGCAATAGATGCATACAGTGCTAACCTGGCTTTCGCTGAAAGCAAAGTCAAGATCATGCATTCAGTCTGGAATGTGAGTAGGATAAGGCACTTTGGCGGTGTCCTCCCTCCCAGTCCTTTATGGGATGCTAGGAAGGTTTCAAGAGTTGTCTTCAATGCATAGAAATCTCTACTTGCAGAATCACTGCTGCTGTGTAGCTCTTGCTGCCTGCATTGTTGGAGGACATAGACCTGTCCCATGGAACATAGGCACACAGGGCTAGAAGCTGCTTGCACATTTCTTGGGGGATCTGATTTTGGCCTTGTAAAAGGCTACAGCTGAGCTTATGGTCTGAGGAAATTAAGCTGAAGCGTACTGATTATGATCCCATTTAGAAGCTCAACTTACATGATTTTTAAATTGCTCCATTTTCACACCAGTTCAACTACATTGGCTTCATTGGAGCTATTCCCTGGGAAAACAGACCATTAACACTGTTTCTGCTTTTCAGTGATAAGGTAATATGACCTATTAGGTAGAGCTACAAAAGATGCTTTGATTTTCAGCAAAGCATTTTTAGAGACACATAATTTCCTGTGGTACGTACTTGTATGCTGTCTCTTCTATGCTGTCCATTATTTGCAGCAGTCTTTTTTTATTTGTTTTTGCACAAAAAACTGGTGCAAAGATCAGCTTAAAATAACACTTTTGCTTGTGAGGATGGGTTATTTTAATGGAGATAATTGCAATGACAAAGTGCTCCATAAAGGTTGTACGAGCCCATCTGGTAAGGAATAGGCTTCTGCAGGAGAAAGGAGAGACAGGGCTGAAAGGACCGAGGAGCAGGAGCTTCATAAGTTGACTTTGCTACCAAAGGAAACATGGTAAAAGAGCAGTCTCTATGTGCTTTCACATTTTAAAGTTGGTTTGCCCATGACTTTAATGACATCTCTGCTTGGTGATAGTGTAATGACCTGAATGTGTTAAAATTAAAATTTCAGCTGTTAACATTCATCTCCATCCCTATCATATCCCTCTGATTCCAAGTAGAAGCATTAGATTACTCTCTTGTAGGTAAAACACTTGCAAGGTACCTTCAGTATAGAATTAATTTCAGACTAATCAGGACAGAAAAAATCGTTCTGTGTGACTTGCAGTTTGAGAATCATGATTAGTGTAGCACACAGTGACATTTCATATTAAGCCCCTTGACTATGCTATTTAATCATATCAATTAGTGGAGTAAAACTGTTGTATCAGGATGTCAGCAGTTCTAAGTAAGATAGCTATTGTATAACTGCCAAATGTTTCTCTCTTTTGAAAATAATATATAGAAATCTATCTAGTGCTAAGTGATTTCACGGTTGTAGAGAAATTTTCCTAACTGATTGTAAAATGTGAAAAAATTTATACTTTGTGAATGAAAAAGCCTGAAGATAACTGACATGTATCTTAGAATCATAGAATCATAGAATAGTCAGGGTTGGAAAGGACCTTAAGATCATCTAGTTCCAGCCCCCCTGCCATGGGAATGGACACCTCCCACTAAACCATATCTTCTTCAAACATTAATAACTTCTATTAACAATGTTAGACCCATCTAGCAACTAATAGGAGATGATCACTTACTTTTACTTCTTGTCACTTGTCCTTGCCTTAGTAGCTTATTGTTATCTAGCATTGGTGAAATACAGGCAGTGCTAATATTGCCATAGTTACAGGTCATACATGATGTAGACATTTTATTCCTTCTTTCGTGATATGGAAAGTGTAATTGCTTCAATATAAATATAATATATATTATGTGTTGTAGCTGATCATACATGCTATCAGTTCTGTTCTATTCTAGTCTATTCTAGTCTAGTCTAGTCTATTCTATTAGTAGCCATTTATGTCAGCGATAGGCTGGAGAGTATGGGACTCTGGGGACAGGTGATGAGTCAACAGAGAGTTTGTGGGTCAGGGTCAAAGGGAGAACAGCGATGGGGGACATCACTGTGGGGATCTGTTACAGGCTGTATATTGTATATTGTGTTAATGTAAACAATTCCTCCTTAAACAAGGGTAACGAATGAGCTTTGCTTAAACGAAGTGCATGCTCTTTCACTGCAAATCTGAGAAAATGTTTTTTTTTTTTTTTTTAATTAGGTATTCATAGTTTTCTCAGGCTTCTGTTAAATCTCAATGGGAGAGTTGGAGAAACAGAATGTAATGCTTAAGGGGAGCACAGAGCTTTTAGTATTTTTTAATATCTCCTAAGTGTCAGCAAATAGTAAATAAATAGTATTGCATGTCCTTGTAGAAGGCCATTAATAGTGTTTTAGTACAACTGGGTTTAGTTTTATTTTAGTTTCATTAAAGTAAATTAAATACCTGTGAATAGGTGGTAGAGTGTCAGGCACAAACACTGTGTTAGCAGAAAAGTGATAATAAGGAATATTTACTTCTTTAGTGGTTAAATAAAATTAACTGTAAAAAAGCACAACCAGGCTTGAGCAAACAGCATCTCTAAATCCATGAAATGGTGCGGGACTGCTGCCATCTTCTGGGATGTGAAATAAAGATGTGTCAATACTACAAAATGAAATGCTTCTACTTACAAGGGCAAAAGAGGTTCAGCTTTTTAGATATGGAATAATCAGAAATTCTAGAGGGCTGTCTCAGTTGCCGAAGTTTCCCATAATCCAGCTCCTTGCCATTTTCATATTTGACTTCTAAAACCTAGGTTAACAGTGTTTTCTAAGTGCAGCAAAATTATACTCCTATAGTTTAAGCTGTGGGAAAGATGCTTATAAGCACTTCTTGCATTCTGCTTCTGGGACATTTCTCAGAGTAATTGCACTGGAATAGTGTAAATTTTGTCATTTCTGTCATGCTGATTGATGTGGTTTGTCTTGATTCACGATTACAGCTTACTGAACTACTGTGGTAATACAGACATATAATTCAGTAGATGTGTGTGTGTAATGCATTTTGTAGTAACTTTATCACATATTTCAGGTTTTTTTTTTCTTTGTGAAGGGCTCCAGTGAGACAGGTTGATTCATTTATTCATTCATTTTAAACTTAACTGTGTTCCATGTACTTGTTTATCCTGTAAATCAATTGTGAAAAGTATGTTGTATGAACTTGATACTGAGCATGTAAGCTAGGGGTGGTTTTGTCACGGCAGGCAACAAAGAATTATTTGCTGTCTCTTCAGGTGAGCATAATTCATTAGCAGTTGCAAAGTATAGAGAAGTTGCCTAGCACCAGAGTTCTCAGGGACAGATTATGTTTTAGGACCACAGAAAATAAGCACAGTTAGGAGTCTTCCTGGGTGGTATAACACCCATTTTTAAAAGCAGTCTACAACCCCTACCGAACCTTAAGGTCTTGCAAAGTCACCTACTAGAATAGGCTGTTTAATGCGTGTACCTGGCATTGAAGGAATACAGTGCTTCTGCCAGCTCTCTTAAATATTAGCCTATGGCATAGGGAAACCTGTGACGTTTTCATTAGTTTGGCCAGTTTCTCCCCATTCTCTCTCCACTTCAGGTTGGATGTCTCCCAGCCAGAAATTTTTATTGCTTCCTGGGCTGCTTTTATGGGAAAGTGCAAGCAAGCAAATACAAAATATTACTTGGTAAAAAACTCTACCCACTGGGTGTGTGTGGTAAGAGAAAAACTGCAGCTGTCTAGCCACAGCACAGTAAGACGTATGGGATCTGGGGTGGCCTTTGGGACAGGGCTACAAATGCATGTCATGCAAGTTGTATAATGCTTGGCACCCTGCCTTAGGTTTATCTTCATTGTTAATACTGGTGATCAATCTTGTTGCTCCTGAGGCTGCCTGTTCCTATAGGAAAATATTTCTGCTCACTCATTGTTTCTCACTTGTAAAAGATGAGTTTATACTCTTGGTGCAGCTAAGAATGTCTACCTGTTGGGTCAGCTAAAATAACCCTAGGTCTTGAAGAGGTCCCCTATGCTCATGTGAGATAGCAGAGGAAAGCTGTTACAGTTTGAAGGCAATCTGAGGAATGAGTTTGTGATACTTGGTCAGTGAAATACACCACTGTGTAATAACAATAATAGTAATAATAATAAAAAAAAATCTAGGATAAGGTCTGTGCAATATTTACCTGTTAGTAAGATCTCATTCTATTAAAAGTCCCTATACATTTCCTTGTCACACCAGCTAAAATAACCTGCAGCCTGGCAGTTCTGAGCGAGGTCGTTTATTAGTTATGTGATGTGATTTCTGTATATAGAACTGTTACTCATGGTATCCCAGGGTTACATAATACTTTGATAAAAATAACTTAAATTTCTATTGCTATGAAAATCCTCAGAAAACAAAATCAATCTTCTGTGCTTGTTCTTTTGGTGCACTATTCAATACAAAAATGTATTTAATATTGCAGTTTTGCATTTACACTACTTGCTGAATTTTTAACTGTTTTGGACTGGCATAGTTTATCGTGAGAACCTTGCCCAGAAGGAAAAATGTCCATCAGTTTTTAGCTTAAGCACTAGTTTTGCTGTAGTGAACAGTATTTTGCAGAGCATTGTTTCCAGAACTCTATGGAGACAATCTGCCATCTGTCAGTGTTACTGAAATTGTGTTGTGTCCCTAGGAAACATGAAATACAATATAAATAAGTGTAGCATGTAAATTATTTATTAACTTGTTACCTTTGAATCTTATGTAAAACTGTTATCTACATTCTCATATTAATGCTTTTAAGAGTTATTACTATGCTGGTGCCATTGCTATTTACAGTGGGGAGGGGAGTTTATTGCTTCAGACTGTCCCAACATGTTCTCTTCTCTTGATAGTAATGGTGCTTCTCACTGTTCTCCTGTTTCCAAGTGAGACATGTAGAGTCTGTAAGATCATTTAGAGATATGTTTGAGCTGTTTGCAGGGATGTAGTACATAACACAAGTATTCATAAATATATGCCCATTCCTGGAAATCTCTCTACTCACTAAGAATGCAGAGGTACACATTTAGTTTAGTAGTAGAGAAATGTTTCTGGTCTTTCTTCCTTTCATTCAGTTTTGTATAACTGGAAAAGGATACATGAGCTGGAAAGCCCATTCATTAAAATTTGCTGAATAGATCACAGTAGCTCAGCAGTAGAAGTTCTCAGCCAGGTGCTGGAGAGACTATAGGGTCAGTGGGTTCTATAAGTAGATGAGTCCTTTATGTGTGTGTGTGCCTACTGTAGGACAAGGGCAGTCCTGGCCATCTCTGGGTTTCTGCACAAGTGCACATGGGCATACTGGCAAAATGGTCTGTGCCAGCAACTGGAGCGTCTGTGTCCAGGTGCCAGCAGTGGGGAGACTGGGGTCTGGGTACCAGATACCAGGCGGACCGAGCATCTGGGCCTAGCCGCTGCGGAAACTCACCTTGTACTAGTCAGTGTATCACCAGTGGACCTCTGTCCTCCTCAGTACAAACTGCCAACTCCTGCTCATCACCTATCGCTTCTCCTTCACTGGTATTTTGAGCTCTTTATGCTATAAAGGAGTGATCCGGTTAGGGTGCTGGTGGATTAGAAGGTCACTTAAAGCAAAAGTCTATCCAATTTTGTCGTCTCCCAAGAAATTAAAGCCTTGCTGCTCTTTCCCCACTAGAGGTCTCCACGGATAACACTGAGAAACGGCTGACGGTAACTTTGTCCCTGACAGTGGTAAGGGCTGCTGGTGTTTCTGTTTCTATGCTCACAACTGCGTGCACGACGCTTGTTGTACCACTGCTTTATAATCGTAATGTGATGTCATATTGATAGATAGTGATATTTAAACATGTCTGATTGCTTTTTGTGATATTGCACGAGGTGAGGATGTCAGCTGGTATCTTCAGTTAAAGGGATATTCCAATTTCATGAGTATGTGAAAATCATACAGACCAAAGAGCACACACTCTTAAAAATTAATAGTGAAATATTTTTTATTTCCTAAGGACATTTGCCCTAAGAACAAATCCTTTACCCGTAATAGATCCCAATTTCACTACTTTTTTTATTCCATTAATTTTAGGAGAGATACTGGTGACTTGAACTGTGTTTTTGGGGAAGGTGGTGTGCTCAGACCTGTGGTAACTGCATTTTTTTGTGTGACATGGCTAGCCATTTGTGACAAATATGTGATATTATACACGCTCTAACTTAGTTCACATTCATTTAGATAATTAAGCCTTCTTTGCTTTCAAGAGCATTATAAGGTGGAGTGTGGGTGCAAACAACAACATACTCCTGCATACTTCAGGAAGATGGAATAGTCTTTCTCTGCAGAATTGAGATATAGATTTCCTATTTATTACTACATATCAATATTCTATTTCTTTTTTAATTTCCAGAACTTGAAAGTTTAGCACCTTTTCTAGACTGTCTCTCAAATTCAGGATTGCTAAGGAAGTCCTGCATAAATGGGACAGAGCAATGCTCTAAGCATATAACAGAGGGAAAAGTACTAGAGCAAAATTTCTGAGGGATAAGTAATTTGCAAAAGCCCTTTGGCTATGTTTAAATCGGAAGGCTGCTGCACCGACTTTGCACACAAATAACAGCTGGGTGAGTTTGAACAACCCCCTGCCGTGTCTGTTCTGCCTTGGTTTCTATTGGAAGGAAGGTGGGATGTGTAGGCTGAGGACGTGGACCTCAGGAGCCCTGAGGGAGGCCATGGTGCACATCCAGTGATCAGGTTTGATGTAGCTTTGACACTTCTGAGGCAACTGCAGAGAAGACAGGAAAAAAAAAATCCTTTCTAATACAGCATCAATCTAATTAATGTTGTGGAGGATTTGGGTAGTGAGTAAAGAGGTTAGATACAGGGACACAACCTCCCGTGGAGTCTGTGATTGCAGAGCAGCTCAGAAAGAATAAAGTCCTCACTTTCAGATACTTTCAGTGAACCTCAAAAGCTAGTACTTTGTGAGCAGGGTCTATTGGAGGAGAGGACGTGACCAGAATTGAGTTATACAAGACCAGGGGCTGCAGGGTTTCTGAGCACACACTGCAAATGTTGGTGCCACCAAGTAAAGAATAAAGAAAAACTCTTTTCCAGGTGGTCAGACTTCTCTGCTGCCTCTGGTCAGGGCTTGCAGTTTTAATTTTCCTAACGGAAGGATATTTTGAATTACTCTGAAGCATTTTTTTTTTACTATGACATTGGATGTATTGTGGCTGCTCAATGACTTCCTTCATCCCATTTTTTGTGCAGTTTTGTACAGGAGAAATCCATTGTATTTTACTTGCTGTAGAAGTGTGTGACTATCTTCATTTCTGTAGTTGCAGAAGTTTTGATATTACTAAATGTCTAAATACTACTTCTACATTCTGGAAAGTTTAGCTATAATTTGTTCTGAGAGAATCAAGAATTTAAGTTGGGTCTTGTGCCAGAAAAGATTGTGGGTTGAAGTGGGTCTTATCCTGCCTATAAGATATGTCTAAACTCATACTGTACCTCGGAGTGTCTGCTGAGTTAATAGAGCTCTATGGAATTTGCAGATGTAGCAACTGGATGATTTCAGTCATCTGGATCCTTAGAATTTTCTAACTAGCAAAAGCCTAGGCATAAGACTGGGGATAAATTGAGATTTGCATGAGGTGGATTCCTGCAGTTTTGTTTTTGTCATAACTTAAATGATATTTGTAAGTATTTTACACAAATTATCAACTGAAATCTGAGCATTTATCGACAGAACATTTTTTGCATATATTGCATAAAGGAATAAAAGGCAGCCTTTCCTGTCCTCAAAATCAAGCCAAGCCACACTGAATTTAATGTAAGTGCAAAGACAAAAGTACAAGTCAATTTGTTATTAAATGATGATTTATTTTATTCCCTGACTCAGCAAGATTTTTAAACCTAATTCTACCTAAAAGCAGTTGCCTTGTTCCATTGGATACCCATGGCTTTAAAGTTAAATGTGGTTTGAATATTATTCTGAAATATATCCACTGAGCTGCATCTATGCACCTGAAGACCATGTAGCCATTTTTTGCAAATAATAGGAAATTGCTTTGAAGATGTAGAAGTTGCATTACAGTGCTATGTTGGCTGATTTTGAAATAACTTATTTAGAAACAATCATGAAGTATCTGATGCAGAGAAAGAATCCTGCTGTAGCAGTATGCAGCATTTCTCCTTTTGCATTTTCACTTAGCATTTTAAATATGTATATTCATATTGCCCTTTATATATATATATGCACCACATCTTTCTTCTCATTAATGAAGTTTGACAATTTGCGACAGGACAGAAGGGGAATTCATTATATTTAGTAATAGAAAACCCATTTCTCATTTTTCTAGTGCTGAGCAGCTGCAATGAAATTGCCTAAACCACTATATCACAATTCCTCACCGTTGTGGTTCTTAAGGTCACCCTCAAGGGTCTTCAATTTCCTTATGTTCACAGCTTGGCACCTGGTAATTTTCAGAATCAGGAAATATAAGGAAGCTATATATTTTTATTCTAAGAAGGATTTTTTTACTTATTTGAGAAGAAATAAATCTGTCAGGTTGAAAATATTAAAAATCAGAAGCTTGACTGTAATAATCACAGCAATGTCAATGCCAATTTTGTTAAAAAACTTTGGAATGAAATTTTTCTGCACGACAAAGAAATTTCCCCTCTTCCTGAAAGAAATTGTCAACATGTAAGGGAAATGGAATTTTTATTTCAATAATCAGTGGAGTTCAAGAATAATTTATGGTAATAAGACTGAAAGGCATTCAGCATTACTTTTCCTGGAAAAGTTGCTCAGTATTCCTGCTGCTGCCAACTTCAGTGGACTATAGTAGCTGAAATGAAAGAATTTTAGTCTTTTAGACTAAATTTAGGGTACTTTTCTCTGTGTATGAAACAGTCATATGCTTTCTATACTTGTATTAATTGTTGAGGAAATGCAGCAATAGGCAGTAGTTCAGAATTCAATTGGTTTCCTTAACAATGTCGTCAGACAGTCTCCAGGCTAATAAAAGACAGTAGTATAAATTGAGAAAAACACCTTCAGGCTCTGCAATGGGGTAAAAGAAGACTTTCCTTCTTATCTGACTTTATTTCTACTGAAGATATATTTCCTAATTCTTTCAGTGTATGACTAGGAATAAGATGCACCAAATATTTCTGTTCTAGTTAAAATTTTCCTATTAGCTGAAATAGAAAATATTCTGAATATGAAGACAATAATTAAAAGCATTAAAAAAAATGGAGAACATGTTAAAAACCTAACTACTTTGTACTTATTCACTATATTGGCCAAAACCTCTGAAGTTTTCACATTTTCAGATCTTCTAATTGAAAACGTGATTTGTTTTTCACCACAGTAAATATATGCAACACAGTGATTCACAAATTCAGTCATTGATCATATTGTATTGTCATCACTGGCATCAGTTTTGTGCTCTGGTGTGTCCTACCCTGTGCGATCTAACCAGCTCAGCTGCATTAGGACTTGCCTTCCCACAAATCTTCTGTTCCTGGTTCTGGGTCAGCATGTTTGGAGCCTCAAAGAAAGGTGTGTAAAGTTTATGAATAATTGAAATAGGGGAAGCAAGGCAAAAGTTTGAAATGAATAATAGTTTTGGGGTTTTTTTTGTAGTTTGATGGTTAATAAAGCTTTTCACAGCTGCATCAGGCAATATAGAGTTATTTGCACAAAACCCACAGTAGTTTCAGTACTGTGGTTACTACACAGATTTTCTAAGAGGTTTTGGAAAACACATGAGGAATATTCCACAAGCTTCTGATTTTTATAAAGAAGTCTGAAGCAGTATACTCACATGTCCTGCTTATCACAACTGTTAAGTTGGCATTGAAATACTGAGAACTGTCTTCCGAGTATGTCTGTGCCTATAGCAATAATCATTTAACTATCAAAGTAAGTAATAAGTAATTTCTTGGCTTGATACGACTTTTTGTTAGTTCTGGTATTATCTGTGGATATCTAGGTTTATAATGTTCACACTCTATATGACTTGCCAATATAAGCTATTCTCGGAAATAGTCCATTTTGAGTTTGGGTTTTGTTCTAGTAGAAATTATTGTGTTTCAGTCTTGAGTCAGGAATGTGATTACTTAATATGATTTTAAAATGTTTTAATCCTTCTGGATCTGCCCCATGACTCTGAGATTTACAATTGTTGGCATTTGCCTATAGCACCCAAAGATAAAATTAGCAAATAAATTAGCAAAGAACTGTAAGCTATTAGCACGTTTTTTTTCCACCAAACTGAAGGTGTACAGAAGAAGATCAGCTTACCAAAAAGGGACTGGCCAGACTCGGTAGGATCTCATTATTTCTTTTTCAGTCATGAGCTTCCTGAGTGAATTTGAGCAAGATCCTGAGAATGTGTCTGCCTTGCAAAACAGTGTAGTGGCCAAGAGTGCGGTGACTGGTGGCTCAGGCTAGAGAGATGTTTGCTAGTAGCAACATGCAATGCAGCACAGCTGTCCAGATGCTCTGGTATTTCTCCTATGCTTAGGCTTTTCCAGGAACTGTTTCCCAAATATGGTGATTTTATTTTTTGTCATATTTTTTTTTCTGCAATGCTAGTGACAGGAATTATGGAAGCGTTGTCCCCTGCATACACATAAAAATCAAAAGTTATCTTGGCTGTGGGTGGTTCTTTTGTTATACATCACACTGAAGGGAGCAATCTCAGTGAACAACTCTTATTTCCTTGACAGTGCAAGTGCTTTCTTCGCAATATTTTTTGAAGATAATCCTTCTATATCAGGGATGGAAGTCGATTTTATGGGACATGCTATTCATACTTATAATAAATCAATAACTCAGCATGTTCAAGATGCTCCTATAGATTTACTAGTGCAGCTAATTTTAGCCCCTGAATTACAATACAACAAATATATAAAAGCAAATGTATGTCTTTGTTGATTTACTTAATCAACATTTTAATAATTTTTTTCCTTTTTTTCCTTGTAAATGCTTAACTGACTCTTTTCCTTACTTATTTTATTATTCTACCATAATTCCTTGGTTTTATTCTGAAAAATATGAAGGGGATATTTGTTATCATGCTGGAAATGGTATAAATGCAGATGTTAATGTTTTCTCATGACTTTAATGCTGTTATTTGTTTTATGTTGGTGGTATATGCTATTTTTTTCTCCAAGTAATATTCAGTTCAAAAACATATGCTCATAATGATTATTCTGATCGTTATTGTTTTTGTATGTCTTTACTTTCGAATTTCCAGTGTTTCACTGGAAAAAAACTTAATTCAGATGTGTTACAATAAAACTACCCTGATTTTCATCAGTTTTAGATGTAATAATTCTTGCTTTCAGGAAAATTAAATACCCCTCTATTTACAAAAAGCATTTCAAAAGAGAGCTATTGCTATATTTCAGAGCTGCTGCTATGCTGAGCATCTTGAATTTCAGTGGAAAACTTTTGCCTCTAAATGTATCATGATTTTAATGGTCATTCTACATGAATTGTGTTGGTGGTGATTAGAGCCAGTATAAATCCAGCTTTGGAGATGGCATAGTTGTAGTTGAGATACGTGGCAATTATCACTAAATCTTTGCAACATCTAATTTGGAAAAGGTTGATTTAAGAATTATGTGGGCAAATTAGAGCTGTTGTTTTGGATCCTGCTCTATCAGATCCCCAGGTCTACTATTTTCTTGTGAAGTCAGCTGTATGCCTTCACACTTTTAAAGCTCTTCAAGTCCTCTGTAATTCTCTAGCTCAGCTGTGCATGGAAACAGCTAAGCATGTAAATATATATCTCATCACTAGATGTCCTCCTCTCACAAAATTTCTTGGTTAAAGAACTGATAATAATGTCTTAAAAAAGACCTAGAATCATGCACAGCACTAACAGATCGCCAGTGCAAAATCGTATAGTCACAAATGATCTGGTCCTGAAAAACAGCCTCAAAGGTAGGTCAGAGCACTGCAGTTATGAATTATGTTTTATTGCAAACATATAGATCGTTTAAGGACTGCAAAGGAATTTTCTGTCACCACAAGTGTTTCAGAAGCCGGGATAGCTCCTTGCTGATGACTTGTAAAAAGTTGGAGTGCCTAAATATCTGATTGTTTGGTAATAAATTCCAGGTATTTTTGTCACCTCTATGCATGGGTTGTATGGTGCTGTCTCTGCACAGAGGTATAAACTCTCACAGTAATTCCTTGCTTGTGTGTTGTGTGGCTTCTGCAACATTTTTGTTGCTGAGGAAATAGAAGCAGCCTTACCTGGTGTTTGGTGCTATGTAAACATGGCTTTTGGTTTTTGAAGATTTCCCAGAGTGCTCTAGATGACTACAGCTTTCCCCACCACTGGAAGCACATTGGTATCCATAGTCAGTGAATGGGAAAAATCTGCAGGGCCTGCTTCCAGCACAGTGGACAGGACTGTTTCCCTAGTGTGATCCAGCCAGTCCACTCTACCCATTGTGGTGGCTGGAGGCATCTCTGGTAACTGGAAGGGTGGCATCTGTTGTGGAAGGCTGTGGGGAGGAAGAGAGGATAAATATCCATGTTGGTTTTGCCAGGAGCCACAGCAGTTCCCGCCTCCTTTGTCAGAAGCCATTAGAAGTATATGTGCATCTTGGAAACGGCTGCATTACTCAGAAATGTGGGGTGTATTGGCTGTGGAAGAGCACAGCTTCAGAAATTGAAGAGTACCCATGGGCCTGGAGGAAGTGAGATAATTTGAAAGGCTGTTGCTGTTTCTGGAATGCTGGTGCTGAGCATTCTGGAATGCTGGTGCTGAGCAACAGAGATGTTGCTCTGGGGCACTGGACAAACAGGGTCGTTAGATTTTGTCTGAGAGCTAATGTGAATATGTGAGCAATGGCATTTTACAGCATGGTTAAAGGCATTAAAGAAATGAGAGAGGTGACAAAGCAAGCAAAATTATGAAGGAGCATTTCCAGAATGCTTACTAATGGGAAGGGATGGAAAGGTGTTTAATGTCCCTCTCTTGGAGCTCTATGACTTTTCCCTCCCCCCAGCTTTTGCCTGATCTAGTATCACTTAGAGTTGAAGGATTTAAATCTTTTTCTGTAGGCATGGTCCACAGGTTTTGTTGGTTTTTGGTTTTGTTGGTTGTTTTTTTTTTTTTTTTAAGTTAGTGAAAAGCCAGATAATTATCTAGTTGTTGTGTCTCTTTTTAAAATTTCCGTGAGCTGCTGAATTTTGTTGAGATTCCAATAGGCAAGAGTTTTTACAGAGGTTTCCTGAGATGTGATTTTCAGACCATTACCTGTGGTTTTATTATTCCTAACATACAACTTCATAGCTATCTGCAACATGAAGAGCTATCCCCTTTCAGTACATATGCTGTAACATCACCCATCTAACAAAAAGATCTAGAAGCTCCCAGCTGGCAATGGTTACGATTCCCACACTGCTGGTGAGACTTGAAGCGTTATGACCAGAAAATGCTTGAGTGCTGGAAGCCTGAGGCTGCAGCAGCACACAGCAGCAGCTGGGAGCACCTCACCATCTTAGCTATGGAGGTGCCGGCTCACATGCATCTGCTGCCCTCATGCAGGGTCTGCTCCACGCGTTTCAGCTCCCTGCCACGAGAGTTACTAGTAAGCAGAGAATTTAATATCTCCCATCTGTCCATCCACCTCTCCTGCCCTCCCTGCTTCCATCCTTCCCTTCTCTGCAGACTACAGGCATAGTCCTGTGCTTGCTTGCAGCCCTGAAATTTCAAATAAGGTATTTGTAAACAGTGGACTTTAAACAGTCTGAGGCTGTTAATGGATGTAGCAAAAATTGTTCTGCTCAAAAGACTAACACTGCTGACATCGCTTATCACAGGTATAAACAATTTAAAGTATCTTCTGTTTGTGGGACAAAGACCTATTATCTAGCTCCATGAAGAAATATATGTGAAGATATTTCTCAGTCTGGAAAAAAATGGTTATTTTAAACAACGACAATAATTGAGTAATAAGGAAAGTTTCTAGGAGTCATAGAAAATTCTTGATTGGGTAAGGAATTTAACTCAGTTTGAAGTCTTTCTAAAGGATGATCTTTAGTTACAAGTAAATTTTTGGTGGAGGAATTGCTGGGTTAAATTTTATTTCTTTGTTATCAAGGGAGTCCAGGGGAATGAGCACAATTCCAGCCTTTAGAACGATAATGAGTCTTTGCTTCTTAACGAAATCAATTGCACTTCTGCAACCTTTTTGATAATGAAATAAAAGTTTTTTTCTTCCATAGGTGGAACAGATGGCAACAGAGCAGAATAATGACAATTACTCCCCTTCCCTCCTCCCCTTTTCCTTTTAAATGGTGTCCGCCAGTTGTATCTAGTACAGGTACAATCAAATAGAAAGGGGGAATCGCTGGAGAAAAATCAAAATATATTGAAAACACTCTTCCAATCTATGAAAGAAATCAATTACTTTAATGCTGTCTTTCCCCTGACATCATGAAGAACTTGTTGTACTTGTGAGGAGCACTCTTCACTGTAGTTTTGCCGTAACTGAAGTGGTGGTAGAGATGTGAAAAAGTAGGAATAAGTTTTGTTGCAGTCGAAAAAATTCTTGGTCTGATGTCTTGGAATGAAGAGGTATGTTCCAAGTCATGCTACAATTTCAGGAGTTTACAAAATATTATGTGCAAATGTTTGTATATACCAACGGTAGCAGACGTAAAGCTTTAGCAATATTGCTAGTAATTGGCAACATACTCTTGGACACACACAGTTTCTAGGCTGGAATGGAGTCTTTTTGCAATTTATTTGAACTTATGAAGAATGAAAGGTAGTACTAAGAAAACTTCGTAATTTGTGCTGAAGTGCTTTTTGCTAATTAACTGATTGAGATTGGCAGAACTTGGATGCTGAAGGGACGAGCGTGATGTGGGCGCTGGCTCTTAGGCTGGTCTTTTGCTGGGAAGAGGGAACATTCCAGACTGAGTTATGGACAAGAATCACCTATAAACTTTATCCTGAACCCTGTGTTTGTTAGGAAGGTGGTATGAGTGCACTTGGCTTAAAGAGCAGAGTCCTCCTCATTACCCAACCATACAAAGACTACTGAACTCAGACCAGGCTAAGCTGCAGTGTGTGCTAAGCCCTCTGAGCAGCCTGGCCGTTGCACATCCAACTCATGTTCCAGCTCTTCTGGTACAGTTGGGAGTGTGATGTTAAATCCTCTGTAGGAAGTGTCATGCTGTGCCCTTTAATGAGAGAGCTGCTGGTCCCTTTCATAACATTAGTTGTAGTTCAATTTCACCATAATTGAAACTCTCCTGGCTGTAGTGCCTTTTAGGCAATGGACAGTTTAAGTCCGTATAATGTATATTTTACTGCAAGAATGAACTTAGCAGCCCTTCAGACTGCCAAGCAGAGCAATAGACCTCACAGCAGTGTTTTGCTGCAGGCAAACTCAGAAGTGCAAGCCCTTTTGGACACAAAGCTGCTTTTTATTTGTTTTTTCTGGGAGCTGATAAATTACAGTCATATTAATGTTATTGTTGCATGTAAGTACTTTTGGATGAAACTGGTGGTTTTGAATTTCTACTGTGAAAATGAAGATATGTGCAACTCCTTCACACTTTGTACAGGGGACTGACAAAGTGCCTGTGAAGCTGCTGTTCAGTGTGGTTGTGGCTGGGGTAGTTTGTTGTGTGTCTGTATTGGTGACATGGAAAAATGAATATTACATGAATTAGTATGAACAAGGATTTACAGTTAGCCATGATATTCTTATTTGTTTTAGGAGTAGGAGGCCTGTGATCTTTTAATTATATTCAAAGCATATGTCAGTGAAAAAGCTGCTCTAATTGTTCAAGTGGATGGTATCTGTTAATTTGATACATTTATAGTTTCTCAAAGTTAACACTTTCTAAAGGGCATTGTACCAGTGTGGTAGTTTACATAGCAATAATTGGTTCTGCTGTGCACAACAGCACCAAATGGTACTCTTGATTTACCAGCCAAAATGTAACCTTTTCTACTGGGACATTCAAGAGGTTTTTTTAGACTTTAGATCTTTATGAAATGAAATAAAAAGTCCAAACATCCATTAGGTTACTATGGCTTTCATGCAACACCCCTCTATATCCATTGAGGCTTGATGTACTTTGCGGCAAGACATGTAACAGATTTTTTCCCAAGCTTTTGAATAGATAAAATGTTCATCCATTCCTTTTGGGAGAATCCTCCTCTTACTCATTCTCTATTGCATTCATTTGCATTTTCCTCTTTTCCTTCCCATTTCTTTACAGGTATTCTAATAATAATAATAATGTTTTTGCTTTACAAGAAATAAATCTGTTTATAAAGTTATAATTGCATTGCAGACACAACTTTTTTGGGAAGGACTAAGAACAGAAGGCCAAATAATCATAGCAGCAGTATCCTTTCAGCACTGCAAGAGTCTGTAGCAGTTTGTCAGTTTTTCTATACCTGGAAGCAATCACTCTTTTATACAGTCAGTTAATGCTTTTACCTTTAAATGTTATGATGAAGTTAACAAGAAGAATTATGAAGAAGAATTAGTTAAGTTTGAAGAATTATGTAATCATGAACCCCATGGGTGATTTGGCAAAGAGAAATGAAGGAAAAGGGTTGACTTTCTTCAAACCTCTGAAGTACCTATGATTGCTATATCACTCGTTCAGTGACACATTGTACTAAAAGATGCATAAATGAACATCATTTGATATTTTTTCTTAAAAGTAGCTTTTCCAAAAAATACAGTTTGAACTGGGGGAAAAAAAATTTATCTCAAGGTTTCTGCTTAGGCAATAATGATAAAAATTAGATCTACTAGGAAAACGCTTTTTAACCTTTATTCTTAGCATAAATCAAGAGGCTCATTTTTCACAGTCTCTTTCTATAGAATTCAATTAAAGGTCAGATTTGTAATGGGGGATCCTAATTATTAATGTATTGCCTACTTTGAATTATTAATGAGTTGACATATTTGCATAATGGGTAAAGAAAATGCCTAAGAACAACTTTTACAGCATATAAAAATCCTTCAAAAATATTTAATCAAAGTCTTTTCTCATGTCCTGGAGGTAATTTAACTTTTTATCATTATGTCAATACTTAGAAAATAAATTCAAAATATTTTACAGTTAAAAATTCATGTAGTTATATATCACTAAGGGGAATTAATCTTGCTTTGAGTTAGTGTACCAGTCATAAAGTGGGCAGCTTCAGACTGAGCAGATCTTCTGTGAAAGGAAGATGCCATCACAGGCTGGATTGAGCATTTTGCTTTTCCTTACAAAGGACAAGAGTAGTTTAAGAACAGTAGCAGGACCATGAGAATGGAGACAAGCAAGATAAGCATTAGCCTAATATTTTGTCACCAATGATTTCAGTGTATTAAAACACTGATAGATTTAATTTGATTAACTGAGGCCTAGAACTGGAATGGTCTGTATAGTAACTATATAGTGATGAAAATATATTTATTAAAGAATGATGAACAGATCAGAAATTTCTCTCTGGAAATGAGATTACTTCATTCATGCACCAAAAGCTTATCAAAAGTGTTCAGACTGCACTACCATATCGACAAACAATGCTTACATGGTTAAAAAAATGAAGTGTAGCAGCACCTTATGACATTTCCGACCTGGGAAATTATGCAAGGTATTATGCAGAGTGAAGGGTATACTTCAGTTATAATTGAGTACATATTTGATATGTTTGCTTGCTAGAATATAGGCTGTTGTAGGTCAGATTTGTTCTAGATTTTTGGTGTAATGACATTTTACTGCAGTAGATTATTGTTCCTAAAGCTAAGTTTGACTCCTCACTTGTCATAAAACGGTATTGGGAAAAAGAAAAATAAGAACATATGATCGAGGTTTTTTTAGGTAGAATGTTTTCCATATTTACACAACTGAGGCATTAACTGATGTCAGATCCATGGACTACACTTTACTACTGTAATTTCTTGAAGGAATACTTTGCAGAATCAAAGACACTTTTCAAGATCAAAGATCCTTCTAGTGTAGATTTTTCTTCTTATTTCAAACTAACAGAAAAGCAAAATCTCAGATTTTTTCACCCATATCTGTTATCATTCCATTCCAACCATTAGCTACTTAGTAACGCTCTGGCTTTAAGCCACTGGGAAGATTCTGTTTTGCGGTTACTGCTACCACAAACCACATTATCACTAAATGCTAAAGTGTAGCTATAGGTCAAGGTCAGGCCAGGGAGATGACTGGGGAAGAAGGTAACAGTCATGGAGCAGTCAGAATACTCATTTGTATTATATCATCAGAGAAATCAAGTTGAAGGATGGAACTTAAAAAAAACCTCTATAAACTGTAATGGTTATGTATAATGAAGGAGTCTCACTCCATTTAAGTGAACTCTCTATTAATGGTTAATAATTGGTAAAATTGCAATGCTGTCTCTTCTCCACTTGGTAGATATCTTGCACAGCATGACCAGTGTGATCAAATAGCACCTTATGCACCTGACCTTGTATAAGCAAGGGGCATTTCACAAAATGGACTGCATAGGGCGTTTTATAGATGACATAAAGCCTGCTCAGTTTTCACTTTAGAAGGTAGCAATTCAGAATGTAATTGTCAGTTGGCATAGTTTTCCACCATAAAGAAGGACCATCAGAGGTAATAGGAAAGGGATCAAGGAGCTCAGTGTCACCAAATCTGTGCATGTCATTAGTGCACTTCTTCCAGATAGTAGTGTTTTGTAACATGAAGGCTACCCACAGTCTCTTTCCAGAGCAGAGTCATTCTTCTGTTTCTTATATTGTCATCTGAGCACATCATAATAATATCTTAAGTAATGTGACTAATACTCATCACAAATGAGTCATCAGTTCATTTGAAGGATAAAACAGGGTGAGAATGACAAAGCAAATGAAACCTTTGTTTGAACAGTGCTATGCCAGTTTGCAGAATGGAACACTTTTAGCATGAAAGAAATAAAAGTCTTGTTTTCAGTTACCCCACTGCACAGATCAGAATTCTACTTCAATTCCATTTAGGGATCGTGGACATGAGCAGTGCATATTTCTGTCCCACTTCAGGATGATTCAACAGGGCACTTCTTTATATCAGTCTGCCAAACCATACCTGATGTGTTTCATTTCTTGAACCTCACAAAATTCTTCCAGTGCTATGTAACTTCAGTTACTGATGCTTAGCAAATTCTTACACTCATCTGATGATGTCAGGTGATTTAGTCTGCTTGCTTTTAATTACATCTTGTATTCCAAATTAAATCTTCTGTTTTCTTTTTTTTTGTCCCTCCCATAATGTTTCCTTTTGCAACATGTCAATCCCACTCTGCTTGATAGTTTCCATAAATTTCTCCTATCTCCTGCTGACTTGTCTGATCGCTCGGGTTATTGAGGTTACCAAACCAATAAAAGAGGTGGGAAAATAGAAAGAAAAGAAAACCGTTGACACTGATGTCTGGAGCAGGCTTCTGCAAAAGAAGCTACTTAAACTCCCTGAATAGTCTTAAATAGAGCATCAAAGCTTTCCTATACAAGACTCCCAGGTCTTATGTTAAGCTACAGCTGCAGAACAAAATTGGAAAGACACATGGAAAGAGTAAAAAAAACCCAATAGAATTCAAAGTGAGAAGATGATCTGCAGTATGTGTAATAAGGTAAATAATAACTCCTCAAGATCTAGCTAATTGGCTTCCTATCATAGAGCCTGTACTGCTTGTTCTTGCATTCCTTTTGACTGAGATCTAAGGAATGGAAAGAAAATTTAGAATGATTAGTTCTCAAAACAAAAGATCATTGCCTTCGTTCATATTACTAGAATTCTGAGACTGAGTACCAAGTTTCACAAACCAGTAATTAACCCACTTTGAGACAGAGAGCCTGAAGGATAAGAAAGATAAAAAAAAAAAGTCGATACAAATATATTTATTATATTACAGATATTAAATAAACAGGTACAGCTGAAAGAAGGGTCCAGATGGAAATACCTGATTTCTAGTAGAATAAAACTGAAAGAAAGATCAGAAAAGTTTTAGCTATCTCTGAGTGCATAGTATGAGTGAAAAGTGCAGTGATCTAAAGTCTGCAGTTGGCTGGGATCTCTGTTCTTTTAGTGACTATTTACAACTCTGCCTGCCCTCCACAAGAAGAAGAGTACATAAAAAAAAAAAAGGAAAGGAAAACTTCATATCTTCAGAAAAGGAAATGAGAATGATATTATCTCCTGGTAGAATCCTGGTGGAATTTATACCACCTTGTTATACATGCATGGTAAATATAGTCCATTGCAAGAAATGTTCCACCAAAGTGTATATTCACTTCAGAGAAATGATAACAATCTCAAAAAACCTGGTCAGTGACAAATGTGTTCTAAAATCCTGCAGCGGTGAGCTGCTGCAGTTTCATTTACACTTGCTGCCCATCAATAGTGAATGCACTTCAGCTAATCACTTACCCCCCTCGATGAGGGTGGTTGCTATTTCATAATTGTTATGAAAACTAAAGGGAGCAGGTATTAAACTGGGTTTTTTTTTTTGTGTTTTGTTAACTTTGACCTTGTTTGGCAAAAACAAACATTGGCAGGGAAAGACAAACAGAAATGCTTCCACACAGCATCTTTCCATAACAAAACTGTCTTATAAATGCCTGTGGAACCACAAGAAACTTAAGCTGGTGGAGTAGCACTCGCAGAGTGGCTATCAGTAAATGACTTGTTGAAAATTTAATTCTCTGAATGCATCATGTGGTTTAGGAGGACAACATATTCTAGAATGATCCCACTTCCTTATGCCATTTCTTCTGATGACAAAAGAAATGGGGTTTTGTTTGCTCTGGGGACTGCTGGGTTTGAGGTTTTGGAGGCTGGAAGCTGGTGGCTCTAAGATAGTGAGAGCTCTTAGTGGAAGCAAGATGTACCAAAATTGTAGAACAATTGGCAGATACTTTTAAAGTTTAAAAAAGATCCCAAACCCTGCTACCTAAGTTGTATACTTTTGTAAGTAACCAAATTGATGCTTGTGAAAAGGAGTCAGCATAGCAAACCCAAGATACTTACAGACTGTGACAGTAGCTCATGCTTAATCTATTGTGGTTTGAGAATTAGCTAGGATTAATATCCAGTGGACACTCTGTGTGTTTGAAATTGTCGGTAGCATTGCTCGTTACTGGTACTGAAACTGAGTAGTTTAATCGTATTCCACTTTCCTGCTAGGCATGTGGTTGGTGCCACCAGATACAAATCAGGTAATATTTTGCTGATCGTTTTCAGCAACATTAAGTTTCCTATCTGTAGTTCCCTTTTTTCTTCATCTTTTTACATCTCCTCTTCTTCAACATAGCTGCTGGTGACAGACACTAGGATTTATGGTCAGTGAATACTAATGCAATTCAGGACTTGGGAGTTGTAGAACAACATGAGAGGATAATGAGGGGGTTTAAAAAGTCTCTATGATAAACAACCCAATCTCTTAACACAAGTAATTATTACATTGGTAATTATTTCCAAATGAGTAAGGAAGGAAGAGAACATTATTTAGCTGCAACCCAAAACTTAGCCATTCAGAGTGAGAATTGTAAGGAACTGCGCCTTTCACAAATTAGAAAAGCAAACCAGTCTTGGGTATTATCAGACCAGGCATCTTGTGCTCCTCATAAGAAGTGCTTTCTCTGTCATTGCAAGTCCACACAGGAATTTTTAAAACACAACTGATCTGTGTTTGAAACATACAGTTTTAAACAAAAATGTATCTGAAAAATAGTCATCAGTCATTCCACCATAAAGGCAGGAACAACTCAAGATTCAAACTCGGAACTACTCAAACTTGTGGAAATTCTTTTACCACAGCCAGCTCTAGGGTCCTGATGGATGTGGAAATGACTCAAGGAGTTAACTTGTCAGAGACTGTATGTCCTGGGTTCAGTTCTCCTCCCCACCCCCTCTGGGAACAGAGGGTGAAGAAGAGAGAGTGAACGGCTGTGTGGTTCTGAGTTACTGTCTGGGCTTAAGCCATGACACTGTGCAATGTACAAAACCAGACTCTGAATTTTGCTTATTTTGACTATCACAGCTTTTGTACTAAGTAAAGTTAAATGAAGGCAGAGTCCTTACTGATTACCAATTTTTTCTCAGTTAGTAGCTGCTTCTGCTAATCGTAGCCAAATTCACGTGGAAATCAATTCAACAACAGTTTCTTAAAGTGGGTATTCCAGGCACAGTAAAGCTAAACAGTCAGTTCTTGAAGGCTATCAGCTTTTTTTTAATTTTTTCTTATCTTAGCAAATAGGATAAGAAAAGACATAGAAATAACTTGAAAAAGTATTAGGGAAATATATTCCTTTTGTATATATATTTATGAGTATTGAAAGCTAAAAGACTGAGGCAGTAAAGTAGTATATATAAGATTGAGGTTTTTTTAAGGTGGGCTTCAGTTGTCTTATAGGGGATGCTAGTTTGGTAGCTTCTCACAAGAGGAAAAGACAATACATTTTGGACACACTGAGCTACATGTGTAGATGATTATGAGTTCAGTGCTGTGGGTGAAATTGCAGTTAAGACTGCTTGCTTAAGAATAATCTCTCTTAGGGATGTGAATAGGTTTTCTGAATCTTCTTTGATACCTGCATCCAGAGGTGCGTGTGGTACCTACCACCTCCCTGAATCTGACCTGCTTCTGTGAGAAACTTGAAGAACAATTGAAAAAACTGTAGCTAATTATCAGCAAGTGATCAGCAAATACTTTTGATTTCTTCTTATCCAGTGATATCATGGAAAGCTTCTCTAGCTCATCAAATAGAGCTTTTGAAAACATGGCTTTGAACTCGTCAGGTACTTCAAAAGGTTCTTTCGCCTGCTAATGTAACCAACAACTTGATGAAACATTTGCTTCCTATTCAGGTTTTTACTTATTCTCTTGTAGGCATTCAAACTGCAGATGACAGCTTTCCTCTCAAGATTTAAATCACTCCCCCCCCCCCCTTTTTTTTTAATAATGACAGGTGAATAGGGGAATCTTCAAATTCTGCGGAAAATCTTCATTACAGTGTGCTACCCCCTACGGTCATGAGATGAGACTCCAGACTCCAGAAGAGCTGTGCTTTTTAATAATTGCTATTGTGTATCAACATCATCTCTTGATTTCTGTTTTGCTGTCTTTTCAGTCTGCTAAATATAGCTGAAAGACCTAAGAATCACAGCTACCCACATATAGAAGTCCAAATGCACCTTGCAATCAGTTTTTGAAAAAGTAACAACTCCTGAGCCTCTATACTAATTATTTCAGTCCGTGTCTCAATAAGAGACTTCATCCTCTCTTTTCAACATATAAATAGAAATTATGATTGCTTTTGAATTCTCATTTGTACAGATGTTAATCACAAAGTTATTTAATGTTCATCACTGGTATTCAGCATTTGTTGAACTCTTTGAGCATTTGGAAATGCTCAGTAGTACCCCTCCTGACCCCAGCTCTTAGATATATAGTGTTTGTAGTCTTGTTTAGTAGAAGGAACCATATAGTAATACTAACTGAAAATCATCTTGAATTATTTCACATCGTGTCTAGGCCTCTACATATATTTTGAATTTCTTCTTTTCTCTAAAGTGCTTATTTTTGTAGTTATATGAATCATTTTATCAAAAATTAATGTGGTTGGTACCCCTTAAACATCAACTTTTCCACAGTCTTGCTTTCAAAAGCAATGCAACAGTTTTAGGCTCAGCATTGTTAGCTTTTAAGAACAATTTTAGGCTCAGTGTTCTTAACTTTTTTTTGCAGGTTCAAATCCTGATGAAATACTGGGTGAAGAAGTCCTACTACTTTTTTAAACAGATATTTTTCATCTTCAAACTTGCTTCAATAACTGGGCATCAGAGTAGCCTATAGGATGTGACTGACTTGTAGTTACTCTCATGACTGCCATCCGTCTCGCTTTTGTGTTTTATTTTTCCTTCTTATTGTTAACTCTCCTCCCTCCCCCCCTTTTATTCCTTTGCTTTTAGTCATTATTCTTCTTTCATATTCTTTTTTATTACTGGTGTGTTTTCTGTACTGTGCTTCAGTTAATCTTTTTCCTCTTCTATTTCTTCCTAATGGGCTTGAATTTCCTGACTGGAGTGATCAGAACACAACTGGCCCAAAGCTTTCCTCCCTTAGCTCTCACAGCATTTGCTTATGGCAGGAGCCTTTCTCTCCTCCCTTAATTGCTGTGAGTGTGGTTCTCACACCTCAGGTGAATCCAAAAGAAAAGCAAAGTGGGAGTGTTTGCTAGGCTAGAAGACTGATGCCATAGCAGAAACAGAAGCCGTCTGCTAACCTGCTTGATGAGGTGGATTGGTTTGCTTTGGTAAAGGCAACAGATGGATAAGCATTCTCTCATGGTGAATTAGAAAAATAAGTATTATCTGACAAATATTTGAGGTGATTACTACTCCAACAGCAGAACAATTCAGAACGCTCTCTATGCCTCTCTCTGTGCCCTTATCTGCGGTAGTTTTCCTAATAATCCATACATATCTCTGTTGTCTCTAAAGCATTTAAAGAGGCTCATACATGAAGCCATTCACGCCATTCACAAAGAGTGGTTCCCCAAGACCTACCCATAGACATTCAGTTCAGAGTACAACTAAAAGACAACATGTGTTGCTTTCTTCAGCTTGCTGTGCACCTTCTTAATCATGTTTTCCTCACTAATTTGTGGGAAGGAGGTTTTTCTCCTCTGTCTCCATTATTTGCATAGATTTTAATTAAACATATGCTATGATTGGAAGGTAGGTAAAAGGACAGTTGTACTGCAGTCTGAAAAGAGCAAGCTTGCTCGCTCGGCCAGTTTTCCCAAGCTTTCAGAGCTCTAATTAAAATCCACTGAACACATGAGCAATGTTGGCACAGTACTTTGGAAGTGTTTGTTACAACAGTGTCAAAGAGTAGATAAGGTTTTTAGGGGATTAGTGTAAGGTGTTTTGTTTCAGGTGGATTATTTCTAATGAATGGGTCCTCTTTCTTTTCTTCCGCCGAGAAAAAAGGGCCTTATTTAACTACTTTTTTTTAAAAAAAAATTAATTATTTTATTTAGAGGACTTTAATTTGAGGGTAAAATAATTTTTCTATTTACAATCTCTAAGATCTTGCTTAAAAGATTGATCAATGAAACTTCATATTTACATTCCTAATTAATAATGAAAGCCTTCGAAAGTTTCTGTGAGTCTGTGAAAACCAGAACGTGGCTGCACACACTGGAGGCAGTTCTGTGATATCCAAGGAAACCTTATATAAGCTGGTGAATAGAGAAGACTAGAGTGCTTGTTCACTGTGTAACTCTATTCACTTTGTCCATTATGTGAATGAGATGTGAAAAATAATTTCCTTCATCTCCAAGGTATCGCTGTTCTGAAAGGATCTGGAAAATAACAGTGATGTTGCCTATGTCCTTGCTTTCGGTGTGCCTTGTCCTGTAAACATGCAGGGAAAGCTTAGTGTTTGAATATCAGAAAAAAAAAGTTTATAAATCTATTTTACTGGGAGAGTGTAATGAGCCTTTATTGCATATTACATTTTAAGCTGTATCTTTAAGCTTTCAGAACTATCCTGACTAATTAGAGGTATGTGATCAGTGTAATTTTCTTCTGGCAATAAATTGCAATACATATTCATAGTTACATGGATTTCATCTTCTGTGAAATGATCCTTATAAAAACAGTAATAGTTGGTATGTCATTAGAGCATATCAGCAATTAATCCTCAAAATGATCAATGAAGAGAATGTCCTTTTCCCTCTATCTCTGGTTTATTTATGTGTTCCCATTAATTATGCCTAATTTTCTGTTGGCAGTTTTCTTCTTAATGTAATTCAATTTAAGCATATCTTTCCAGAGACTTATTAATAGGTAGGGTCATTTATATTGTGTAGCACAAATATTTTATAATCCACTAATCTTGACAAAAAGGCAATGCCTTTCTCATAAAAAATGTATGAGGAGTAATGGTTCCCTATTAATAACTTATTAGGTCAGATCACACAGTTTGAAGTGTCTATTACACTTTAATTTTATCAGATTTCTTCCTTTGGAACCTGCTACTTTATCTTTCATTGAGATTATTTTTAACCCAACAGCTCGATCCTTTGCCAAAACCACCTTCCTATGGCTGTTGTTTCTGTAGTACTACCTAAGCAACCATTTTTATATACAGGGCTTCATGGAAACTGAGTTATGCAGGCAACAGTGGGAACTTGTATTACTTTTCCACTTGAATTTTTTATTTTCTGTAGCAATGATATTCTGGTACCACTGACTACTTCAGCTTTCCTGGTGAGGCAGGATATTGGCTGGCCATCACAGTTCTCTCTTGCTCATTAACCTCTGTAGACAATGCCCTGTCTGAGGCTACTAAGTGGAAACTTCTTAGCTAGGAGGTATCTCTATTTCTAGAGGCAAAACTATGGCTCAGCGGGGTCCAAGGGAATGTCAGGGGAGTTGAAGGGTGAGCAGTGCTTTTGGGTCTTTTCATCCTGGTTTGAGAGCACATCCCTGTGAGCTGCTCTCCTGACATCTACATCCCTCTGGGACTTGATTTGAGTCCCACAGCCATCCTGTTCCCAAGCAGAGCTAAGGGGACAGGCTCAGCTGCCTTAGTCACTTGTAAGCCCCTTTAGTCTGGGGACTTGCTATGCTGGCTGGTTCAAATGAGTCAAAACCAGCTTCTTCAAAACAAAACATTATTTATTAATTCACCAAAAGGTACATAGCATGCAAAAGGAAAGGCAGAAGCAATAAAAGTTTGCACACACATTTTTTCTTTCCTAACATTTAACCTTTCCTTTTCAAGCTTTTGCTAGACTTTGGAGAAGCCAAAGATCCTGCATCATTTTCTCTATATTGTTCACTGCCCCCCTTGTCAGCAGAGTCAGCTTTCACCAGCAGCTCCTGACAACTTACTCAAACCTAAGCTAGGTTTAATTGTACTTTTTACAACCTTCTGTAATGCAGCTCTGAATATACGTAGTTCTTTCCTTCACCTTGTCACAGGTACTGCCCTGAAAATAGCTTTACAGGTTTCCATGTCTCATATGAAAATGTGTTTCCGGATATCCTTTTGCTAATTTTAAGGCTATCTTCTCAGTTTCTGCTTTGTAAGAAAGAATTGCCTCAGAAATTTGAGTTGGATTTTAAATACTTTAAACACACTTTTTTTTTTTTTTTTTTTTTTTCCCCTTAAAAGTCTTGCAAATTTCTTGAGGAGTCAGCTGTTCCTAGCAAGAGTAGCTGTGACTGCAAAAGATAAACTCTTCAAGATGTGAAACCTGGAGTCAGTTCAAGCAAGAAAGAGTACTTGCTGTATCTCCTCAGTGCTCACTGAGCACAGTGGTGTTGTGGTGAGGTACTCGTTTTGTTTACTCATTGCTACAATTTCTGTAGGAATATCTGGGGATCACAAGTGGAGCAGGAGAGTTATCTGAATTTAATATGGAGTTTTATAACATGGAACACAAGTATCTGTCAGGGTGGCTGGAGGTATTATTATCTGGATATAGAAACCGTTTTCTGGTTATCAAGCCAAAAAGTATGTTGGGAAGAAGTAGAATACTGTACAATATTGTGCAGCTTCTGTGACTGACATGGAAAAAATCCATGTTCTAACAAAATTTTATCTAGCATAAAGAAGTTTCTGAGTGCATATGAAGATATAGAATTAATCCTGTATTAAGGAGGTTATTCATTTGGTCTCATACTCTATAGCTGGACATACAGATCTGGACATACAAATCTGGACATGCTGCCAGTGTGAATGAAGTTGCTTCTGATCTTTGTATTTGCTATGGCTGGTATTGTCAGACAATTCAAATTCACAGAAAAATCTGGATGATTAATGACAGAATGGAAAGGCTGCATTTTTTTTTTTTTTTTTTTTTTTAAAGCTGGAGCAGAGGACGGAAGCAAATACAATTATAAAATAAAATTGTCTGTTATTAGCTGGAGGAATGAGATACCAGCAACTTTATCTTGGCAAGTTTGCATAGTCCCTTGCAACAGCACAAGCTGCAGCTTTTTAGAAAAGAATTTTGGGAAGCATGTGGACTGATGAGCAAGTGGAGAAAAGTGATGCTGCCCAAAAACATAGCACTTGTGAAGCTGCATTTGGGTTATTGCCACTTTTGGACCTGCCAGTGCAGGAGGCATTTTGACAAATGGCAGAAGGGGGCCACTAAGCTGGTCAGAGGGCTGGAGCATACAACATACAAGCAGAGGCTGGGAGAACCAAATTCCTTCAGACTGGAGAAAATGGAAGACTTTGGTGATATCTACATGAACTTTTGGATGGTTGTAGAGAAGGTGGATCCAGACTTTTCTCTGAGGTGCACAGTGATGGAACAAGCAGCAGACACAAGTTGCAGCTAGAAAAGTTCCACCTGGATTTAGGTATTAGGAGTGATTATGTACTGGCACAATTTACTCAGAAGACTGGGAGATCAGTTCAATTTAAAACAGCTGGAAAAGCCTCTGAGCAGCTCAGTCCAGCTCTGAAGAAAGCCCTGCTCCTCTGGCTGATGATGACCTAAATTTTCTCAGAAAAAGAGATGTGGAGCAGGTATGAAAAGACAGGGATACGGCCAGTATATGAAAGTACTTTAACCCAAAATGTCTAGTCTTCCTGCCTTTTATGTTGATGTCGTAACAGTTTTGCTCAACTTCTCCATTCAGACTGCCAGTGCCTGGGGCTCTTTCTGTGCATGCCAATGCATTTATATGTAGCCTAGCAAAGAGGCTATGCTGAGGGCATAATGGCATCACACAATTTATTAGTATTAAATTTTCAAATTTCCAGAACATATACTGGGAAGCAGGTGAAGTTGCTGCAGCTTACATGAGCAGTATTTAATCAAATTTAGGAGCCAGGCTGTGATCACGATCAGGCAGTAAAATGAAAGGATAAGTAAAACTTACTTCTCACTCTCCCTTGCTTGCTGTCTGGTTAGATCACTGGTCTTTAGATATGTTTGCGTCAAGATTTTAGTCAGAGATAAATAGTTGATCTCTAGATGATGCTCTGACAAAAAAAAAATCTGCTTTCTCTCTATGGTTAGAGCAGGCTAGATAAAAAAGCCTTCAACTTAGTCCTTAAGCAATGATGTGGGGCAACACTCCTACTGCATGGTAGGTGAAATAAACACCCCCCCCCTTTTTTTTTTTCCTGGGGTTTGAAGCGGTAGGTGTTGCAGGCTGATGCATTTGGTTTTCTTTTAAATGGAAGCTGTGACGTCAAAATAGACACTGGTATTTACTGGAAGCTGAAGCATGCTAAAGTTTTACAGATTTAGAAAATTCACTAATCACTATCAATTAAAAAGGCTGCCTCGTTGCATGAATTAATCAGAACCATTCACTCAATTACAGGGCCTTCTCAAAATATTTGTTTTGACAAAGTGTTACCAGATTTACTTGGAGTGGAATTTATAGTAACATCCAAAGCTTTTAAACTGCTACAATTACAATGGGTTTTCTAAATGTTTTATAGTTTTAACATGCTCAGGTAGAGCATGTTACCAGTGTCACAGCATCTGGTTACTGTAGGACAAGGTCTGAAAGGCAAGAATAGAAAAGCAATGCCTAAAAATTTGAATGCCTGGAATGACTGGAAGCACATGACGTCACTCAAGACTCAGTTATATTAAAGATTATTGCCTGGAATAAATACTTCCACATCACTTTAAGTGAAAGCCACGTAGCATTTGCCCCGTATTTTCTTCTTGCAAATGCTTGGATGTATGGAAGGTCTCCCGGATTGAGTCCCTCACAATTATGCCAATGACAAAGCTTCTGTTAAGTTACGTGTTATCGATCTGTCATTCATTGCCTGCATAACATTCAGAATATTTTCAGGAACAGAAGCAATATGCTTTAGTTCTGTACAGGCAACAGTGGTTTTCTACAGAGCTCTTCAGTACTATGTGTAGCTTCTTATTCAAAAACAGAACTGCTGGTTTCCATCACTTCTTAAAAAGTGTCAAAGGGAGGTGGTCTTGTGCTTGTGTAGTGCATCATGTTAAAGCAGAGACAGTGCACAAGGATTTACAATCCGGTTTAGTGGAAGTCAGAATTGATAGACTTTTCTTGGAGATTTATTTAAAGCAATCCTCTGAGGCTGAATATCATTTGTACCAAAGTGAAAATGGTGCTACTTTTGCTTACAGTGATAAGTGGAGTTGGAGAATACGAGTACTTCTGTTTCCTTCATCTTCTACTGCTACGACTATTGTGACCTCTCTGAAATGGTTCTTTGATGAAAATAGAATTGGTAAAGTCATTCAGCAAAAAAAATTAAAGACTAATGTAGATTTCTATTAGAGAACTTTCTGGATTGTATAAGACAAAAAGTCATTATAAGCCATTGAATTTAATAATGGAAAGTGCATTTATCTGATGGAAGCATGTATTAAACACAAAATTCCACCTTCTAAACATTGCTTAACAGTTTTTAACATTATAGCTTGAGCTAAACCTACAAAAAATCTCTAAGAGATAGAATAAAGATGAGAGTACATGTAAGAAGAAAGCAACAGCTCTCCTAAGTAATGCTGTGGTACTTGGGGAGAACAGCTTCCATGAAAACTGCATAAGCTGCAACACTAATAAAGCCAGGTAGTTAAAACAGTTTTGCAAATTTTCATGAATCATTTATCTATGTAGTTCTCATCATAACAATAAAGAAAAATGAATGATGTTTTTCGCAATTCTTTTTCCAAAAAAGAGTGCATTCACATAAGTACAGTTTTCCAGTGTTCATTTACTGGCATATAAAAATGGATTTCCTACCCCACATGGCAAAATTACATAGCTCAAAATGTACTAAAATCATGGACAAAAATCTTGTGGACTAAAATGTTTTATTTATGGCAATACCTGTTATTATAGGGACTCGCCAACTTAAATGGCTTTTTCAGGACGAGATGGAATCAGTTCAGAGCCTGTGAGAGCGAGGGAAAGGGAAAGGGAAAGAGGAAGGGAAGGAGAGGAAGAACAAGATCCTCTATACTTCTCCTGGGCAATTAAAGGCTAGGCTGTGCAGGATAAGTACAATAAAATGGATCTATTATCTCTCCTCACAGTAGGAAGGCAAAAATGGAGCCTGGCCCAGGCTACTTATCAATGCACCTGCCGGCTGGCCTTATCAGATAAAAGAACAGTCACTGAAAAACTGAAGCAAATTATTCTCTTTCTCCTCACGTTCGGCTAGTATAGGCCTAGTATAGGATGTTTTGTGTATAGACCTGAAGATGTAGCACTGAGCAATGGGACAAATGTGAATGTGTCTGCATTCTGGAGCAACATAATGGGATCATGGGGATACGTAAGACTACAGGGATTTACCTATAATATGCTCTAAGTGGTCTTTGTATTTAATGGTATGTCTGGAATAAGTAACATTTGTTTTAGAAGAAGGAAACACAGGACAAGACTTGTTTAAGCAGTGTTTTAGGGAAGTATAGCATTCATTTTTCCTCTCAAATATAGTCACCTGCCCTCAGAAATACAGTTCTATTATGTTATGCTCATAATCATTGTTTAATATGGAGCAATGAACCATATTATTTTAATGCATACCACTACACTTTCATTTTTTGAGATCAGTGTTTAAGTCACTACTTAATACAATTCAAGTAACTATGTCTTGAGCTTCTGCCTGTATCAGTATTTAAATCAATATTTAGCAGGATTCCTGTAATCTGTCCAGTCCATTTACATAAGAAAATGTTATTTTCATGGCTCTGTTTGAAGTAGAAATAGATAAGAAGTTATCCAACTTTAAAAAAAAATGAGAGAATGAACTGGGAATAACAGCTCACTTTCTTATTCATGAGCCCTGAAGCAAGCTCTTACACACTCTCAGTGACATATCTACTCACTGTGAAAAACTCAGAAAATGCCCAGGTGCACTTTCACCTAATGTAATATGTTCTTGATCTGTTCACTGCTGGGTGTGAAGCAGGACCATCACAAGTTCTTGAAGCTGATAAAATTCTTATGACAAGTTAGAAAAAGTGAGTGAAAGCATCGTGACTTGACCTTCAGTTAAAGAGTTCGTGGCTGCATCTTCCAATAGGTCTGCTAGGCAATTCTTATTTTCCATTAACTCATAGGCAGCGTGATGTGTGTGAAAGTTAACATTATTGATACTGCGAGGAAATGATGGCACATCGTTACACTACAAACCATTTGATTTTAACAAAAAATTTCCTTTTTTTTTTTTCCCTCCATATAGTCCTAATACAGCTTGATAAAAAATAATGAAGTAGCCAATGCCTTATATTCGTTTCGACTTCAAAATAACAAACAACTCTCAGAAACATCTTGGAATTTCTATGCTTTGCCACAACAGTGGTCACAGGGAAAAAAATTCCTCTTTCAACCAAGCCTTTACCTGTTGTGTAATTTTGAATGGGAGCTATATGCCCTGGAAAGATAAAATTGTTGGTGAATTTTGGAACCCAAGGACATATAACTTGCTGAATAGTTGATGGTTTATCATAATAATTGTGATAATACTACAGTTGTTTCTGCAGCTGCCACAAAACCACACAAGAAATGAGAATGTTTCAAGAATTTTGCTGATAGGAGAAGCGATATTTTATTTTAAAATATAAATACTCTGTTAATCGTTCAGTTTCTGTGCTGGCTTGCATCAGACAGTTTCCCCTAAATAACAGAAAGCTCTCTGTAAAGTATCCTTAGCAATGCATCCAGCAAACTTACCTATCCATTAACAAACATGAGCTTTTCTTACTTGCATCAGTGTTTCTTCACTTGTGTTACAAGGGCACAAAGCCTTTTGTAGTAACTGCATCTTAGCAAGAAAAGTATCAGACATGAAGTGCAAAGTAGAAACCACCTCTTTCTGTGCTTTGTAATTAGTTTTTGTAAAGGCGGGGATGGGCTCCATTTGATCAAATACTTCTTTCTCGTACCTGATCTGTCTAGATTTTCTTTAGTCTTCATTTTTCCTTCAGGATAAATACTCTGTTGCATGATTTCTGTCATTCTCATATAAGTTACATGAAGTATTGTGGATAGTTTTAAATGGATTTGGGGATCATTGTTTCAAATAGACATATCCTTAGTTTCTTATGGCCGGAATCTTCCTGTGAATTCAGAATTAATAACATTTACAGTACTTATTGTTTTACAATTATTTCATTATTTTGATTCCATCTCTCCCTTGTTTGTGTGATGAATAAAGAAAATCTGACATGCTACCTAAAGTAAGGCATGGGTGGTCGTGCTGAAACATTGTGGTCTTTTAAACTAGGTAAGATATCTTTAAAAGTTTCATGCTAGGTATAATCCTGCAAGTGCTTAATATGGAAGGGTGTGCCTGTTATCATGTCTATAGCCATCTGACTTTGTTAATTCTGCCTCACTGTTCGCATAAAGAAAAGGTTTTTTCTTGATCTGCCTATGCAGCTGGGATGTGTATTTTGTAATATCATCCACTTTCCCTTGGCAGTTGTAGGAGTCAAGAATAATTGTAAATTTCTAAATTCTGAAAGCCAGGCTTCCAAGTATCCAGGGAATGACACAAGAAAAGAAACAGGTCTTATTAGATTTGTGATTGGCATCACTGATACCTAGCTCTTAATTACATGTGTGCGTAATGAGGGTCTGTACAGCTGAGTATTTGGCTTGAGTGCTCCTGTGCTGGGTTGGAAACATTCTCCTTTCCGGGCGCTGTACCGAATGTGGACCATGTGATGGCAGCATTGTATCGACCTAAAAGAACAGGGCTGAGCTCAAAGCGTTTGCGACTCCGAGAAGCGAATTCTCTCCATTACTCTTAAAATACCTCTCCCTTCCTCCCACAGTCGAGAAAGAGCTCATTCAATCTTGAAAGACATCACAAGCAGATTTAACAGTGAATTATTCTACCCAATGGAAAATAATTGAAAGAAATGAAACTATTTGACATGCCATGAGTACAGTATGGACTTATTACTGAAAAAAAGTTGACAATTTAATGAAAAATATTTTCCCTAGTAATTATAATAATAAGGTGCATGTGGTACATGTGATTTACGAGCGCAGAATATCACTGCAGAAACATGTATTCCACTAACAGGCATTTATTAAGTTACAGGTAGGGTTTTTTCACTGTTGAAATAACCACTAATTAATCACTATTTGGATAGACTTTCAAGTGGAAGCATCTGAAATCTCTAAGGGCTTCAGCTTTTCTGACATCTCCAGGGTGTTTTAAGGAGCAGACAGTACTGTTAGCCTTTGACACCTGATAGTGTGGCAAGCAATAATTTCTTTAAAAAATCAAACTTCAATGATGTTTTCTTGTAAGCAATAAAATAAAATACTGAAAAGCTCCAGTTTATACAACTGCACTACGCTTAAAATTAAACAATGTAAAAATCCCTTTCTCTTTCAAACTGTATTAACTCTCAGTTCTCTGAAAAGAGCATGAAAGTGCTATCAAATCAGCTCAGCAATGCTTTTGCCCACACTCTAACTTTCCTTTGGAGGGAAGGAAGTGTAAAATCAACCCTGAGCCTGCCAGAGAAAAAGGATGTATTGAAATAATGAGTTTGTTCCGCTATCCTTTGACTTTAGCAGCATGTACATGTGTGACACCAGTCCTACTCAGTGACCAACACTCTGTGACTGAGAACAGTGGTGCTGAGCAGGAGGAGGATTCCGTGGCACCAGCTCCACAGTGCATGCCCTCACTTGCTTGTAGTCTTAAACACATGGGGAGTGTTGTAGGGCTGCACTGAACAGGGCTCTACAGGAGCCATCTCAAATCATACAGTACATCAGGTGAACACTGTTTTTGAAATTGTTCTGTGGAAGTATATGCAAATTAAAATCTACTTGGAGACACATGTAGGGGAATATCATGTTTGCTGTCAAATGGTTTTATATTCTAGGAAGTTAATGTGTAGTTGATTTATGTATAAAAATATCTTTTTTTTTTTTTCAAGTAAGGATCAAAGAAAACAGTTTATGTGTCTATAGTCTTTGAAAGGCTTCTTTGAAGCCAGTAGACATTTATCTCCAATAATGTTGAAGATAAAGACAAATAAATGTTGCTTTTGTGGTCAATGCCGCAAATCAGCTATTAGCCCTAACAGTTCTCCCAGATTACTAGTATGTTTTCACCTGGGCAAGGTGGCAGCACTAAAGTACTTGTATGTGATTAGAAAATATTGTTCCACATACTAATGAGTTGTGTTCTGTCCCATTATACTCTATGTTTTACTTTAGCAAGACGAAATGTGTAAGTCAAGGTGGAGTCAATAATACCATAGCATTTAATTCTTGAGTTGTATCAACCTATACCTCTCTGGTATAAGTCCTTCACTGGAGTGTGAATTGGCTGGAGGTTCCTTCTCTATGACCCCATCACAGAATTGCTTTTCATTTTCAGATGGCCAGTCTGAAGAATGCTGATAAATAAATAAATACCAGGTTAGTGGATAAGGATTGACTCTATGAAAGGGAGTAGAGACTTGGGTTTTTAAGAGGGTAGAAGAGAGATTACTTTTTAGACTCGTGTTTTGAACTAATCCTATGGGGTGTCCAGCAGATAAACATTTAAGAATCGTTCTAGTCCTAATTGAATTACCAGTTTCATTGGTATTCTTTGTGCTGCAGAGATGAAAACTTAGATTACTGGCTAGAACATAGCAATGAAAGTAAGAAGTGCCTGAGTTTAAATTTCCTGTGACTACGTGTCATGTGTGACTATGGAATAAGCTCACTGTGTAAGTTTTTTTACTGCTTTCCCATAGGTTGAGATTAATTAGCAGTATTTGAATGTCTTTAAAGACCTCATTGCCATATGAAAGCAATCCAGTGTCTGACTACTGTTCAAAACTGAACATTGACCATACTTTTTCACAAGACAATTTTAATTGTTAAGGTGGTTTAAAATCTAATTGTGCATCAAAAGGCTAAAAGCCCTTTTTAATGACCATTAAAGTATGAATTACTGTTATTAATGTTATTGAAAATTTTGGGTGGTAGATATTGGGTATCTTGGGAAATATTTCTTAGTAGAGTCATACTGTAGTTAAGAACAATATTCCTTGAATTGTCACTTATAACTTTCTAAACAGTATGAGCATCATAATTTACTCTGTAGAAATTGTTGTTCAGTGTGTTCTGGTGTCTGAATCTTCCCTTACTCTTATGGTATGGCCCCATCATACTAGAGGATGGCACATTGTGGTTTCTCTTATAGTTTTTATAATTTCTATAATTTAGGTAAATATGTAATAATAATTTAAAAAATCCATAATTTTATCTGGATTTGCATTTGGTGGGTTTTTTTTAGGCTTCTATAATCTTCTTTCTGGCAATGGGTCAGATGTGTGTCGTTAGGAACATGGTCAGCATTAAGTTGCATTTAATATCACTGTTTCACATCTATCTTCCAAAATCTGATCTAAGATGACATAAAGAGTCACAAAGGTGCTGCAGTCAGTTACACCATAACTAATATGAATGATTCACTAAAAATCATATTAAAATTGAAGTACCAGTTCAGAGGAGGGCTCTGCCAGAAGTTTTCTTATTCAAAGCTGGTGCTTTCACCTGCTTTTTCATGACCATAGTGTAATGTCTTTTGCCTTGGGCTGGCTATTCATCCTGCAAAAAATTTGGTGCTGTTCTTCCATGTGTTTCAGCAATGAATCTCACTCTTAAAAATACCAGATATTGACTAAGATGGATTGGAGATGAGAGGGAGAGAATTCAGACTCAGAATACACAAACTGTGTTTTGTTATTTTGTCTGGCTAGAGGATATTTTTACCTTTTTTTTAATGTCACGCAATTGTCTTTTTCCTTCCTCTAAACAATGCTCATTTTGTCCTGGGTGAGAATGGCAAGAGTGAGCCCACTTATTGCTGTCAGCTCAGAAATTGCTTTTTATTATGGGACAGTAATATATATATATATATATATTTTAAACTCAGTTTATTAGTGGATGTCAGAAAAGGAGTAAGGCTGGCCAGCAACTTTCATCTCTCTAATTATGTTTGTTGTTTCTACCCTTAAATAGCTATTTCTGTCCTTGCTGACAGTAGGGTTTAGAATATGCTTCTGATATGGCTGGTCGTTGCCAAACCAGAAAACATGATTCTTTTATTTCCTACTTCTTCCCACTGTTACATAAGGTAATTGAAATCAAAATCCCATGTCCCTCATTTTCCAAAGGAAAACCACACTGAAATATTTCACTTTGTGTGTTGTTGACATGTTCTGGATGTGGTGAGTCACTGCAGCAAACTGTGAATGATGGTGTGTGAAATGAAAAGTCCCTGCCCAGTGCACAGCAAGAAAACTGCACTATTTGATATGAGCTCTTGTCTATGATATATAATGTCCAGATAAGCAAGACTGGCTTTTAAACATTCTGTCAGATATTTACCTACATGCTGGGGTTTTACTTGCTTAGCAGGTTTATGCAAATTCTTCATCCAGAGCATTGCTTTCAAAAACTTTCCATGTTTCACTTCAGGTGAAAAAAGACCTCAAACATCATCTCCAACACCTCCCAGAGCTCCCTCCCAACAATTTGTGACCATTGACTTAAAAGTGAATCAATTTCCCATCTACATTTGTTCATTTTCTTTTCAGCTGCCAATTAATTATTGAGTCTTTAGAGAATATCCTTAAAACAACAGTGGAATCCTTCACATTATCTGGTAATAATTTTATTTATTTAGACTAGATCTTATCATATTAGTTTAAAGTATTTGGAAAAGGCAGTTTATAGTTGGTTTTTTGCTACCTAAGATGTTGTCTCCAAAAGTTTGTGTTTGGAAATAAAAATTATACTATTGTATAAGTTAAAACTATGCATAGTTATGAAAACCCCTACAAAGTACAAGCCTAACCCCTCAAACTACTATAATAAGATATGCAGATGAGCCAATGGTTCTTCACTACATACTGCAAATTTTACTGAAGTAAAATCCTTCATTTATGATTTATGTATTCCTCTTAAATCTGCTCTCTGTAACTGACTACTTCCTTGAAAATTGCTGCTTTTACTCTATTGCCTCCACTTCTTGCAGGCTACTGAGGCACTTTTGAAAATGAAGTGAAAAGAAGTAACAAAGATGGCTAAATAAGGTGTGTTACCAACTATAGGATTCCAAATTTTCCAAATATTTTGGTCAAATATTGCAAATTATCATGCAGCCTGACTTTATGGGCTGGATGAAGTTCCATAAGCTTTACATGCTCATAATTTTCTGTTATGCCATTTGTCTTGGACCAGCTACTTTGGCTGCACAAAATTTTAGTTTATTTCTCTTCTGTTTTGCGAGAACAGATCCTCTTCTTTCTGGGGGGCCTGGGCAGTGAGACAGGACAGGATTCGGATGGTGAAATCTGAGACAATTGCCCTAATCCTCAAACTAAATGCTGATGTTGTTAGGGGGGGTTAATCTCTTGTGTAGGACCACAGGATTAATGAGAAATTTAAAATCGCAGGCATTCAGTAGGAGTCTCTTGACTCCTGTTGGCTTTCCTTTTTGGAATTCTACAAAACTCACCTTCTTTTCAATTTTTTTTTGGTATGATCTCTCACTCAATCTCTTGTCTGAGGTTCCTGAAATAGGTGGGAAGAATAAGAAGAATAAGTCTTGGTACAGTTTTCCACTGCCAGAAATATAGAAATAATCTGTTTCTCTGAGTTTTCTGTAAGAAAAAGCAAGCAGCTATTTCCCACACTGAATACCTGAATGGCAGTGATTGTTGTTATCCACAGTGTTCTAAATTTGCCACTCCAGCATTTCATGTCAGAAGAAAGCATCAAAATTTTTTGCATAAATAGGTTGAATACAGGTAACTGTGAGCTTTAACATCATTGGTCTTAAAAGACTTTATAATCTGTTCTGCTTTTGATTTCGGGAGACTTTAAAAATAAACACTGCTGTCTGTTTTGAACCCAAATCCCTCCATAGACACCTTTATTCTAGTGATTCTTTATTGGAACCATAGTGTACTGAAAATAAGTATGTAACATTTATAAATTGAGGACAGCCCAAAGGAACCCCCTGTATGCCACAGAGAAGATAGATGTCTAGAGGCTTCTGACATGACAAAGCTGATGATAGAATGATCTTTTTTCAAAGTTAGATATATTGACTGTTATATATTCATTGCATTTTGATTAGCAATTTGTTCATTACCGTTGCTTTTCAATCTCTTTTGTGTGAAAATGTGAAAGCACAGTATGACCAATAGTCATCTTTCGCTGTTACACACATGAAAGAGGCAATTCTGAAGTTTGCCCAAACCATTAAAAACACACCATTACTGTAATCTTGTGCAGGTAAATAGGATGAATTAAACCCATTGATTATGCAAGTTAAAAATCATAGTAATTTCTAGTTAATGTTTCTATCTCAGAGTTACAAATCTCAGTGTGCACCAAACTTATGAATTTTGATTAACTTTTCACGATAAATTTTAAATTATTCTGAATTTAAAAATTAATTGTAACTGAATAATTTTTTGAACACTGTGCAGTGGGATTGCTGAATTCTAATCAATACTAAGAAGGCTTTCCATCAGGTTCCCTAGAGTACCTGTAGTATAACTAATAAAATTAAATATTGATGTCAAATGTCTTTTACGATGTGCATGGGATTTCTCTCTTCAACAGCATTTTCTCTGGAAAAATGAATCTGTGGTGGTTCCTTGCTAAATGCAGGCATGTAGACTTCAAGACATAGCCAAATCTGAGATTCTGCTCCCTTATATCCATACACTTTTAGGTCCAGAGAAGGAAGCTGTCTTACTAACTTCAACACTCAGTTTATCTAAAGAACATGATGAGATGGTAGAAAGATTTGAATATGTGTTTAATTCAGTGTTTGTTTAGCACTCCCTTACCTTTTGCAAAATTAGGATTTGCTTGTTCTTTTACTTCACCATTCAAAGCTTCTGTTATTTCCACTGTAAATTCTAGACTGTACATCAGATTGTTTTATGCCTTAAGCTCTGCCCTATTGTACCATATACTGGGAGCAGTGTGGATATGTACAGTAGCGTAGTAGGCTTTTTCCCCTATTTTTCTTGCTTAAACCTCCTTCTGACAGATGATAGCCCTCTCCCTAGAGTGCATCCAGTCAAAAGGACACAACAGATAACTATTGGCAAAAGCTGATATTGTGAGTTGATTAATCAAAAATACCTTGATTTATAGTTTTTATGACTCTCTGGAAATTCACTAAAAGCATTGTATGATCCCTTATAACTGATTTATGAAGTCTTTCATTCAGTATGATGTATTAGGTACATGCTATTGATAGTTGCTAGCATAAAGAAGTACATACCTGTGCTCTCATTCAATATAACAAACTACATATCTAGTAAGTGCAAAAAGGGGCGGAGAAGGCAAAAACTAATTTATTTAGAGAGTAAAGGGTAGTAAATATTTATATTTCAATGTTCATACTTAGAATATTTGTTTATAACTTAGCAAGATAAGACACTTGTCCTATATTATATCTAAAGTATTAGAAGGTCATACAGCTATTGCATTTAATGAATATAATTATCAAGGTTGCTGCTGTGTTGTTTGTCTATCTCCGGCAAAAAATAATATTTCAGCAAAAATATTTAGTGAATGCTACTAAATACTCCAACCACCTGGAAAATATTTATAAAACCTTTATCCTATTAACTGTGACTTAAACTGCTATTCATCTGCGTCTTAGCTGGGGACTGGACATGTCCATGGCAATGGTTTGGTATCCTCAAAACTCACTATCAGGTTCCTCTTTCACCTATGCACTTTTTCAAAAAGTAATTAAAGCATCAGCTGTTGCTGTAAAAGAAAAAGCACACACATTTCTATAGCCCAAAGATGAAGTGGTAACCTAGCATTAATTACAAGCTATATAGCAAATTATGAAATATAGCAATGCCCTGCAGTCTTTATCAAAGCATAACACAACATCCCAAGGAGGGATAATATATTATTCCATTTCATCTGGCAGACCCCCACCCCCCATCCCACATCCAACACATGTTGCAACCTGTCCTATTTCCTTTTTGTCTTCTTCTTTCTTTCTTTTCTTTTTTTTTTTTTTTTTTTTTTTTTTTTTTTAGCAGCTTTTTTCAATTTATGACTATTGATTCTTTTAGAACTATAAAAAATTACAGTCTGGTGTCTCAGTTTGGACCTTACATCTACTTTCATAGCAGTAAACAAGGAAACTTCTGTTCCTTAGTTCCATCTTTTCTCATGAATAAGTTTTAGTTACCTGCACAGATAATGCTCATGTACTAAAGTCAGATAAAACCAATATATTAAACCAGGCCACTGATATCTGCTGATTCTAAACTATTTTTCCCATTTTTCATTTTTTATTGTTTTGTATTTTGAATTTGTACTAATTTAAAACCTTGTTCCCATTTGTGGCAGACTGATATTTGTATTTAATGATTATCATGCTGTGATTGGTGCTAGCAGGTTTCTTTTCAGAAAACAGTGGCCTGTTGTTGCCTTTTGATTTGCCCTGTGCTTAGACTGAGAAAAAGAAATTTGACTGAAAATATCAGGCTAAAATTACTCCTTTTTTTTTTTTTTTTTGCATTTCTTGGAAGTCACTCATTTGCTGTTAAGGCACAATTGTGCTCAAGAGCCAGGAGCAACTTGTTTGAACCATCAGGTTGTTTGAAGTCTTTAGAGTACTGGCAAAATCAAATTCAGATAAATGCAAAGCATTCCCTTCTAAAAAAAACTGTGTATTTGAGGAAGAATAGTCTGATTGCTGGAAAATCTAGACTGGTCTCTCCTCTTGCTGATGTATTCCTTACTGAGATGAATGGCAGTTGGAACCTAGTGGTGATAGCCTTGATGAAAAGGTGTGGGTAAGCGTCATGGCGGCGTCCAATGACATTTTTATAGCCATGTCTTACGTGGACTGACAAGTGCAGTATCTGTCTCATTGTTGTTGCAACTGAACAAATTGTTGGGGTCTTGAAGCTTTTTTTTTTTTTTTTCAGGCAAAAAAATGACAAATCATAGAATCATAGAATCATAGAATAGTTAGGGTTGGAAAGGACCTTAAGATCATCTAGTTCCTGCCATGGGCAGGGACCCCACACACTAAACCGTATCACCCAAGGTTCTGTCCAACCTGGCCTTGAACACTGCCAGGGATGGAGCATTCACAACTTCCCTGGGCAATCCATTCCAGTGCCTCACCACCCTTAAAATAAAGAATTTCTTCTTCATATCCAATCTAAACTTCCCCTGTTTAAGTTTGAACCCATTACTCCTGGTCCTATCACCACAGTCCCTAATGAAGAGTGTCCCCCCCCCAGCATCCCTATAGGCCCACTTCAGGTACTGGATCCATAAATCTGTAGTTGGGTGGAAGAGAATGTAATATGAAAGCCAACCATATCCCGTGCTGCTTCAAAAGGAGCATGACCAGCAGGTCGAGGGAGGTGATCCTGCCCCTCTACTCTGCTCTCCTGAGATCTCACCTGGAGTATTGTGTGCAGTTCTGGTGTCCTCAACATAGAAAGGACATGGAACTGTTGGAACAAGTCCAGAGGAGGGTCACGAGGATGATCAGGGGACTGGAGCAGCTCCTGTATGAAGACAGGATGAGAAAGTTGGGGCTGTTCAGTGTGGATAAGAGAAGGCTGCATGGAGACCTCATAGCAGCCTTCCAGTATCTGAAGGAGGGCTATAGGGGTGCATGATTCTATAAACTACGTCCTTTCATTCTATTTTCCCTCC
>JANRGW010035188.1:70023-83354 GCA_024733675.1 Psilopsiagon aymara
CCCAAAAGTTATTTTCATGCTTTTGGTGAAAAGGCATTTTAGGGATGGGGTAATCAGAAAAAACAACACTCTTTCTTGACTTCTGTGTATTTTTGATGATATATATCCCCATTTTTGTTCTGCAGTTAGTTGCTGAAGATTTGGACTGAAAGTGAAACCCTATATAAAAATGTTCATTTGTAGGAGGATCTTTAGCTACAAAGAAACATATTTGTGTATCTATTTTTTTTTCAGTCTGGAAGTTTGCTCAAATTATTATCTTTATCAATGTGTTTTTGGGAAATAGTCATTTTGTCATATGTTAGACTCCATAATTCTCAATGATAGTGTTATCATAGATAACTTAGGTGGGGTAAATATTTTTCAACAAAATCTCCACATTCTGTTATGGAAAACTGAGACTTCAGTAGGTTAAAATCACTGCAATAATACTGTATAAAAAGGCCTATATAACTGAAAACTGCTTGAGGTATGATAATTGTCAAATGTCAATATTTAGTAATTTTTTCTGCAATTAAAAAATTTTAAAGTTAGTTAGACATCTTTTCTGTATTGCTATGTGTGTCAGCTATCCTAAAATTACAACCTTAGTAAAAAAATGGTAGTGATAATCTTAACTACTGTTTCTAAAGAGATCATTGTGCAAAGCACAATCACAGGTTGTTTCTAAATAGATGCATCCTTCAAAACCAGTTTAACTATGCAAGTTCATGAAAGTGCTACAACCATCAAGAATTTTACTGTGTCTTCTGAGGTCAGTGTAACATCACCTTTCATTTTGGCTCAAAAAATCCAAACCTCCATTTTTTTCACAAAAGCTGCCACCTCCAGGCTGCTGTTTGATGAGATGGCCACCATCCCCTTCTAGCTTTGTGCCTGGAAATAACCTGCCACTTGAAAAGATGGTAGTGCCTTGAATTATTTTCAGCCACTTCACCCAGGACAAGCTGAATCGACTGGAGGGAAACTAGTTTTAAAAAGGAGAATAGAAAGCAAGAGACAGCATGAAAAGCAAGTCAGAATGGGGGTATCAGTAGATTGTGACGGGTTTTGGAGGAAGCATTTGTGATGTTCATGGAGACATAAAAAGCAGAAAAAAGCTAAAGCAGTGAAAAGAGACATGAAAAAGAGCTGGAAAGGTGGACTGGAAAAAGATCTGAAGAGACAGGAGGGATTAAGGTTTTGTAGAAAGAGACTAGAAGTGCAAATAAGCATGTAGGGGAGAGTAAATGTGTGGTATGTAACACAAAATTTGCTGGGGTAAGCAGCCAGAAGACAGAATGAGGAGGAACTAAAGGTAACTGAGGAGACTGAAATAAATGGGATGATGTTGAAGGAAAACATGCTTGCAGGTGGTTACTATATTTACATGCAGTATACATATTTTTTATTATCATCTTATCATTCTGCTTTATTATATTAAGTGAAAGCGAAGGGAAACATGTAGCAGGAAAGGTGGAGGTATATTACAGCTCGAGACTGGGAAGGAACTGGAGAAGAGGAGGCAAAATGTGAAAATATAGAAATTGAGGGGAAGGTGATATGTTGGGGAGACTGAGGATGAAGAACAGAATCCAAAGACTGAGACCGAAGACAAAGGGAGTAACTTTCAGGAGCAGCAGTGAAGTCTACTTTATGCATACAAACATAAGCTTTAATTGTCATCCTGAAATGCAGGTGCATACTTTGCAAGTCAAGCATTATTGTGTATTATAGTTAAAGCATATGCTGATGAATGTAAGAATTTGAAGGTTTTTAAAGGAAAATCACTATTAGCTGTGAACCATGATTTTTTTTTTTTTAATGCTTGGCATTAAATTTGATAGCGGAAAGTTTAATTTCACAGGGTCAGAGTTAAACAGAAAACCAGACAGAGAAACAGTACGTAACTGTAGTTCACAAGAATGGAGACGTAAGTATAAAATAATGTGGTTATTTTAAGATCCAGATTTGATCATTCTTGTTATAATTCTGTTTTGATCATTTCTGTTATAATTGCCTGGAGAGGAAGTGATTTTTTTCCCTCCTGTTTTAGATTTCTAAGTGGTGATGTTTTAAAGGTCTGTGCTGTGCTCTGAAAACCTGCTCTTCCAAGAGCCATGTACTAACTGAGGCTGAGCTGTGGGTTTGTGCGTCCAGATCCTCACCTTACATACACAGAAATGAAGCTATATGAATTATACTTCACTGCAAAGGAGTAAAATATCTCTGCTCTGCAGGTCTGGGGTGGGGAAAAATAGGAGATGATTGTGTTTCATCTATAGTTTGCCGTACATTCAAGCCGCCACCTGGAAAGCTAACAGCTTGTAGAGAGTGTTTGTTTTTACTTCACAGCTAGCAGTTGTCTTTGTTCAAATAAGCCCAGAAATGCTCATAATAAGGCACAAATACCCTCCAATAACTTACTGAAGGATACTCAGTAAATCTTTCAGTCAAGTTTCAGTAACAGCCACAAAAGGTACTAGCAGATTCCACTTAAACAGGAAGAAAGATAAGTTCTGATACAGCGCTGCTTTCTTAAAAATTCTGAGTGAATAAAGTATCTTGAGAGAAAGTTCCTTGTTATGGATTACCTATAAAAAGAATAAAAGAGATGAACACTGAAGGTTTTTTATGGCTGTAAACAAATAATTTGTGAGCACACTGCACTCAGACCACAAATAGAAGCAGGAATTAGAAGTGCCCCTAGCTGACCAGCATATACATATATCATTGGTCTGGTGTAATGAAGATTACCTGATAAAGATCACAATATGACAGTTTTCCTTTTGCATTGGCTGCTGAACAGCCAGAAACTGTTTTCTGCGGCCAGCCAACTATTGATCCAACTCCCTCCTGTCAGTGATGCAGTTAATGGGAATTCCACAGGCAAATAAAAGCTACATTTTGTCTTCATTTTCATCTGAAATATGAGCTGGTCCTTTGTACTCTAGACAGTCATTTATTACTCATTTTCCTTTATTGATGTTTATGAGCTGAAGCATAAAATGATTCTCAAATGTAGTTTAATTGAGGCAGCAGTTGACACTGTGACCATGATTACTACTGCACCATCAGCTGCATTAAATCCATGAATCAAGGTTTGCTTTTCATTGGTCTTTGAGGCAGCATACGGTAGAAAGTATCCTTAAAATGCAACTGTGCTGTAGCTGGAGAAATATGTCAATTTGTCTTCATAGGGACTGAGGGGGAAAAAAGTGCCCAAAGTCTTTAGCAAATGGCAACAGAGCAGTAAAGTGTTTCTTATTACTTTACGTTCAAAGCCTGCTACTCACCCCTTTTCTTCCACCGATCTTAAAAGTTATTTGTAAAATAGTCTTTCTTATATGCTTTTTAATATTTTTCTCACTGAATTATGAGCAACAAAATGAATAGAAGGAAGAGCTGCCATACACAGCAAGAGGGGAAGCCAAGGCACTCAATCCATTTGTAAAATGGTAAGGACAATCAATACTGTGGGGAAGTATTTTTTATATGCAGTTATTAACTCATAAGCTACAGTATATCTCATCTCATTTCAACAACAGCTGAGGTCTCCATTTCCCCCTGGAGACCCCTGCAGGTCCCATTATGAGAATCATAAATAATATGTGCTAATGAGATATGAATTGATTATGTTGGAAAAGCTGACATTTTCATCCATCATTCTAAATGATGTTTAACAATGGATTACCAGCCAGTAATTCCTCTGATATGAGATTAAATAAAATAGCAGGCTGTTTCAGCAGGCTAGCTCAAGGAGATGGCAATAAATCTGCTCAATTACTGTATTACCAATCCGTTTTTCACTGCTAAGGATATTATTATTTCATTTAGACTTGTTCATGCATCATAGATTATTTTATTTCAGTCAGTCAATGGGAGAAACTGCAGTATTTTATTCACTGAGCTGCAAAGAACTGGGCTTTGATAGAGTACAGTATGCACAGCTCAGTAGGCCTCAAGTGGATAGAAGAAATGCTACCGAGCTCCTATCAGATCAAAAATACATTGTGAAATCCACATTTCAGAAACTAGCATTTTGTTTTCAACCTAATTTACTTTACTTATCTGAAAAGTCTCAACTGAAGGATACTGCCTAAAAAGCTGATCAATTGAAACAGAATTATTGGATCCTCTAAGATGATTTGTACATCACCTCAGTCCTGTAGTATATTGAGAATTAGATCACTCAGACTATCCTTTGGCCTGGCAAATTAGATTGCAAATAGCCGAAATACAAATGGTCCTTTTTTTCCCCTGCCTCATGCTCAGGGGGGAGGGGGAAGAAATAAAAAAGCATTCAAAGTTTATTAACAAAAGCCTATCATAGAGAGTTATTTTCTTTGCCAGCTTGATCTCACAGACTTGACAAACTCCCCTTTCTTGCAGAAACCTCTGATACCTTGCACTTCATTCATCACTCATGTTCTCCCGGAATGTTTAACAGCTATAGCATATACTGAATATACTGCTACATGGCTGCTACCCAACTAAGTCACCTAGGTTTGGTGAATCTTGTAGAGATGTATGAGTTTTACCCATCTATACTATTCTGTAAATCAGGACAGCAGGTGGCTTGTGGCCAGTGTATCACTCATGGCATAAATGACCCCTGTTATTTTGCAAGCTACTTTTCTGTAAAGAAGAAGAAAAAGTTAGCATAATGTTTCCTTCACTCTATAAACACCTGGAAGGCCGTAGCCTTGCAAAGGCCAGTAGTAATCCATTCCTTGCAAAGAGGAATCTATCAAAACCCGGCTTCTCAGGTTGCCCTCCTCAGAGAGGGATGCCCTGTACTGATGGGCATCCCTCAAAGGAAAATAGAGATAGGGTAGGATTTTCCTCAAAATCAGGAGCACAAGATCACTTATAATCTAATAGTGAAAACTGTACTGAAGTGCAGTGGTTAGATGGAGGAGGAGAAATGCACGGATCAGAGTTCCTTACCTAGTTTATCACTCAGGGTTCAGCTGAGAATTGAAAGCTGCTGAGGTGCAATGGAAAATATCCTCCAGTATTAAGTCTCTTCCCTGACGTCTTGTTTCTCAGACCAGCAGAAAAACTTACCTTATAGACATGATGCAGAATTATGTATGCCTGGAAATGTAACCCGATGTATAACTTGCAGGAGGGACTCTTAACTCAGCACTAAGGAAGGCAATGTGGGAGTTGGTATGGGCATGTCTTTGAAAAAGTGGTTCTGTTCTTCTCAGTTAAAAGGCAAAGAGAGCTGCAGAAATTTTTGAGAAAAGAGTTGAGCTAAACCTGAAATATCATTATGTCTCTGTGTTTTCTAACAAAATCCATTCAAAATGGTTATATTGGAATTAGAGAACAGAACTGGAAAGACAACAAGGATGATAGAAGATGTGGAAAGACTTTTATGCAAAGAATGCTAAATAGAATAAAACTCTTCATTTTAAAAAAGACATGTTGGGAGAAGAAAAATATTTAAGTTCTAGAATAGTGGAGAAGTTGGTTTAGTTTTGTCAAAAGAGAGGTAATTCAAAGAAATGGTCAAGCAGATCATTTTCAAAGAACCAAAATATTTGCCAGATGTTGACTTTGTGACCACCTTTTTAATACACTGATGCAAGGTACAGAGGATATGTGCCTACCTATGGTTGTTATTTAGATGTCTGGATGACAGCTGGAATTTTTTGGAATAACTTGATGGGGTTAATTTTCCAGTGCTGGAAAGTTGAAAAACTGCTTCTGGATTGTTTGTTTGTTTGGTTTAGTTTTTTTTAAATTTTATTAATATAGCTTTGTATTTTAATAACCAGTGCTAGCTTAAGAGCAGGTTAATATCACAAGAGTTATGTAGCTTTCAAAACTGGCAGTTTTTCTATCCAGTGGGAAAGACTCATCCCTGCACTCACTTTTTTACTACAGTTGATTTACGATAGCACTGACTGCTTATGTGATAACAGTATTATTATGAGAGTGTAGTAATAATTGTGATTTAGACTGAAGACTAGTAGCATTGTAAATCCTCAAAATGTCAAGATGTTTACACTGAAGTCAGGAACATTTCACAAGGCAGTCAATGTCAAGCTGACACTGAAATTTCAGGGATTTTCTGTAAAACTGGGTGTAATTTTTTAGGAGTGGCCTTATTAATTTTTGGTATTAGCCCTATTTAAAGGCAATAATGCTTATATTTTCAGTCTGTGCACTTTGAAACTCAAACAGAATTGTCTGCAAAGAATAAGCAGAATTTCTCTGCATTGGCTTTACTTGGGGATATGGCTGTTTTTCAACATTATACAGGATGCTGAGGCTGTTTCTGAACAGAAAGAACCTGAGTTTCCACCCATGCAGCCTGATGTTCCCAGTTGTGTTGAACATGAGTGACCCCTTGCCCTCCTTTCCACCCTCCTACTTTTGAACCTAGGAGGAACACAAAAGGAAATCCAGAGGGTATATTGAGCAGCTGAATGAGTGCCCTGGGGAAGCTGCAGCAAACACCTGCAGCACGTTAAAGACAGGGCAAAAAGAGGAGGCACATCTTTGACACTTGCTCAGCTTCTCAGGATGGGTATAGTAGTCAGTGAACCTTAAGCAGTTATTTACTTTGAGCCTGTAAGAACTAAAATCTTGTAATTCCTAGTGCACTGTATTGAGGTACTCCCAAATATCATGTCTTGCAGTGAGAAATGGGAAATAATTTCTGCCATTAGAAGACTGATTGGGTTTAATGTTAAGTGTATAAAAGTACAAATCCTATAATCCAGGACCTCAATTTGCATAATGGGATCTAATGTGGCACAGGTGGAGTTTAAAAAGTTAATGGCATAATACGACACAGTGAATCTCAACCCATATTACAAAGTTCCTATATATTTTCACTGAGAGAGCTCTCTTATTTATAGTGTGAAAGAAGGTGACATGCTGGAATGCACAAGTGCACATAAATGTGATACGTACTTTCATCTGTTGTGCAAGACGATTCTCCGGGATAACTGCGTATGATCTAATTAGTCCCTCAAATCTGAGAGCTTTTTGTGAAGCCCAGACTAATACAGGCAATCAAGCTGTAAATTAGGATATTTAGTTATGACACATATGTGAGCATATTGAATTGTGAGATTTATTTTTAGTCATTCAGATCTGAGCTGATCCGTATGCACGGTGCAACTGAAGGCCTGGGTAGCATTTGAATACAGCAATTACAGCACAGAACTAGAGGCAGCATTTGCCTGTGTCTCTGAAATCACTGAATTCCTAAATTGCTTTAACATGCTGTTTAAAGCATGTCTGAAACAATGCCATGGAATCCAATTTGTTAGGAAGTTGTTGCCAGTGTATGCCAAAAAGCTAATATGCATACAATGTGAGGATGTAAAACAAAATCAAATTACACAGTTATTGGAGATTAAACCCAAATCCAATAATTTCATAGGATTTGTAAATGATCCTGGTGACTATGAACTATACTTTAGATGACAGAATTTGGATATTTAAGTATTTTCAGCTGCTTCAACAATAGCTGTAGCTATAGGATGCCGAATGCTATTTCTTATTATAGTTTAAACTGTAGATGGAATTACAGACACCGAGTGTCCCCCAGTCAGTCACAAACCAAGTTTTCTCATGGTTTTAACATGGATTTTATTTTCAAGGAAACTTCCCGTTGAGCTTCTGAGTTCTTTCTCCTCTCCAGTGTTGACAAGCATGGGATATTAACTTTAACAGTCAAAAGACTCAGCACTGGCATTTCCTTAGTAAGAATGGGAGTGTTTCTACTGAAATGGAGGTGTCCTCACTGGTGGTATGGGAACCCCAGGTACTGCACCAGTGTAAAGGTTCAAAGGCAAATCTTGGGTCTCGTGCAGGTTGTAACAATGATACTGCTGCTTTTCCTCAGTGTTTATTCATAGCTGTATAATGCTTATCAGTTCAAGCTCTCTCACAATCATTTTAAATGCTTTCAGGACTTTGTAGATCAAGACATGCAAGTGCTGAATACAAAAACTGAATTCAGTGACACACACACATTTAATTTTTTCCCTTTATCTTCTTCCAGTTCTTATGCCTGAGAACACCAGGTCATCTACACTGATGCATGGCCAGAATTTTAAAGTGTTTTTCATTTACCCACCTCTGATTTTGTGCCAATGATTCATTACTCTCTGGAGTGACGAAAGGAAGTTTTCCATTTTTCTCTATATCTCTTTAGCTTTATTGTTCTAAAACCAAGATGTGCCTGCTCAAGTCCATTGCACCCTCCACCCTATGTCTGAGAAACTCTTCTACTCAGTCAGCATGTCTGCCTCCCTTTCTGGTTTTTCCCTGCAGCAGCAGGAACAGGGGTAGCTGTATTGCGGATGTTGCTGTACCGCCTCCTTCTACTGGTGCTAGCTTTTGGGTGCTGAGAGAGCTACAAGGACTCAGTGGTACCTCCTCCAACTCATTTGCATGCAAAAGCAGCACAAGAAAGTGTGAAGGGAAATTGCTTGCAGCAGATATTTGTCCCTGGACTGCTCATTGCAAACAGGAACACTCAAAAGCCCCGAACTTTTAAGCGGGGAAAGCTAGTTTTCACAAACAGCACTTTTAAGCTTTTTCCACCTCTCTTCCCTGCTTCCAGATGACAGCAGTTTGCTAGGGTTGTCCTGTTGGATAAAGGAGTCAATGAATTTTGGAGAATGTCAGCAGTAAGATTTTTGGGAATCCACTCCGGATTAAAAAATTGACTCTAGCTGTTCAGACCTTTCAGTGAGCAAATAGTTCCTGCGGATTGGAGATCAGACTGTTCTGACACTTCTTTTAAATTTGCATATTATGAATGAGTTAGAAATCTGTATTAAATAACCTTAAATTCTTTAGTTCATCCAAGAAAAACCTCTGTACTTTAGCAATAACAGGCTTTACTAGGTAAAGGATAAGGGGATCCTACACCAAAATTAAACATTATGTTAGAACAAAAAAATTCCAGATTTACTGCACAATCCATAAAGTAATATACACAGTTCAATGATAATTCTTGGCTAGCACAGTCATGAATACCAGGATTGCAATAGAATGGCTGGGAAGCACATGCAGAAATAAAGTTGTTCGATCAGAGAGAGTAATCTGTGAACATATTCTGTCCTCCAATTCCACAGCAGTTTCATTTGTGGATCATTTTCTTGCTTGCTTGCTTGCTTGCCTGCTTGCCTGCTTTCTTTTACGCTGTTTGTTCAGAAGTGCAAAGCTGGGATAGAGGTCAAAGATCACAGTTCTTTCCATACTGAAAGCATTTTGTAGCTGGAACTGAGTGAAATATTTGCAAAATGCATGGTTAAAATTTTCTCCTTATGTCAAGGATGTTATTTTGTTAATAAAAAATGCATTTGTTGTATAAACTGAGATTTGAAAGAATCTTGAAGACATCATCAGGTTGAAGCCATATCAGATTATTTATTTTGGCTTTGTTTTGTAAGAAAACACCAAAAGGTTGTTTGGATCCTAAATCTCTTTCGGTGACATGATCGTGGTAGTAGAGCTATTAACTCATTCAAGTGCTAACTGAGTCCAATTATTTTTTGTTTAACCAAGTTAGAATGCTAAAGGAGAGTCCTTTTCTAGTCAACAAAAAGTTTCCGCAAGACTGCTTAATAGGATCAATTTTTTTAGTTGGGTATATGTAAAACAGCAGTGTTAGGATTGATTCTCCATCTTCCTTTCCTTTTCCTGACAGAACAGTAGCATCTGTGACAGCCAACACGTGTATTTGATGCTGCTGTAAACTCATGCCTTCCCCTCACGGCTGTTTCTGTAAACACATGTGAATAGTCGTTCTCCTGTGCCTTGTGCTCAGCCAGCCTTGCTTTTCTTGGAGACTGGCCAGCAGCTAATGGGAAGGCAGCTTGTGTGCAAGCATGTGCGCTGTGTACCCCCAGCTAACCCCAAGGCTACAGCTGATGGCCCTGCACCCTCCCCTTTGGGCATCCAGGGAGGTATTGTCTTTTCCTCCTTTGAGGCAAGATTTCATTCAAATATTTTCAGTGTTCTATAGGGATGGTGGGAAGGGTCTGTTCAGTAGGGACTGTAGTGATAGGACAAAGGGCAACGTGTTCGAACTTAAACAGGGGAGGTTTGGATTGGTTGTAAGGAGGAAATACTTTACTGTGGGGGTGGTGAGGCACTGGAATGGGTTGCCCAGGGATGTTGTGTATGCTCCATCCCTGGTGGTGTTCAAAGCCAGGTTGGACATAGCCTTGGGTGACATGATTTAGTGTGAGGTGTCCCTGCCCATGGCAGGGGGTTTGGAACTAGGTGATCTTAAGGTCCTTTCCAACCCTAACTATTCTAAGATTCTACGATTCTATCACTGCCCCATGTCTCATAAAGTAAAAAAATTAGCTTTTTAGCAATGACCCTTGATGTTTCCAGGTGCTTTGGGTTTCACACTTTCTTGGAGTAGCCAATTGCGTTAATTTTATTACATTTGTTGGGAGATGGATTATAGAAATGCAGAGCCAAATCTCCTGTGTTCTTTTGGCATGTCTTTGGATTTTTATTAAATACAAACCCCTACCGCCTGACAATTCTAATAGCTGCCCCTTCCCCTGTCAGGGATTTCAGTTGCAGTATAAATCCTTTTTCTTCTGTAACTAGTCAAAGATTCCTTAATTTCTGTACCCAAGTCTGGCTATGGCTCCTTTTTTTCATTGATACCCCATGAAACATCTGAAAACCATTCTGATACCTTTCGTGAACCTTTTACATCTCATTGATGGGAGATTTGGAAGCCCATACAGGAAAAAGAAACATCTGTGCAATGACTTTCTGGGGAAATATTGCCAGTTTTGATTCCAACCTGTCTTGATGAATGTAAGTGGCAGTCAGAGCATCGCTGTAGCTAATATGGTACAGCCATCATTACTGTAATAACATTAAAAATAAAAGCTGTAATGATGACATCTGTCACCTCTACATTGCTAGCAAAGACTTGCTTGAAAATGACCCACATTTTCCAGCAATCCAGGCTGACAAATCTAAAGTCTCGTCATCATCTTCTCTCTGTGACCTTATCAGGGCCCCCTTTTTTTCCCTTTGATTTCGTTTTACCACAAATTCAAGCCATTTATGTTGCTTTTTATGCATACATTTATTCTGAACAATGGAAATACTTTGACAAGATATTATTCTTTCATATGGTTTCTGTAAATACAATTAGACTGGATGTAACTTTGAGTGCTGGTGGTCCTTCCAAGATTCTCTAGACTTCCCATGGGTGCTGTTTAGTCCTTAAATTGCTTACTAATGTAAAAATATCATACTTAGTACAGTATAAATCATGACAATTTTGTCTCACAAGAGGCTAAGAGCAGCTCAAGATGCCATAATTAACATATACTAATAGATCTAGCAATTTATACAACAGCAGCTTTTAACAAGGTTAAAAAATGGTAGCTCATGCTGTACCAAAGGCAGAAAAGACAAAGAGTAGGTCCAGTTTGACACAAGTGTGTGGTTATCTGAGTTTCAATATTTGTAGGATCATCTGGGAGCCATTAAAACTAAACATGTGGATTTTTCTTAATATACCCATGTGCTTTGTAAATCTCAAATATTCTCAGATAGGTATGTTGAAGTGATTGAACTAGGACATCCTGAACTATGTCAGAATTAGTCTGAATATCTCCTTACAGGATTAGTAAGCCTTTTGACCTGCCTGAGGATTTAAGGTAATTTGTGTCCCTATGAGGAAAGTTTTGACCAGCACCAAGATGCATAGGAGCAAGAGCAGAGAAAGAGAATTAGGAGCTGCCGCCTGCTCCCCTGAGGGAGACTTGAAAGGGTCTGTTCCCAAATTCACACCCAGTACTTGGCAGCAGGGTTTGACCACATCTCCTGGCCCTGCCATAAGCGTGTTTCTTTGTCTGAAAATGAGCACGGAAACCCAGGAGAACAGCAAATATTGAAATTATTGCCTGAGGCTAATCGGCCCTCAAACGATTCAGCTGTGTGCCCAGTTATAGAATCATAGAATGACTGGAGTTGGAAGGTTTATGTGGGGAGGGACCTTAAAGCTCATCCAGTTCCAACACCCTGCTGTGGGCAGGATCACCTTCTACTAGAGCAGCTTGCTCCAAGCCCCATTCAGAGCAGCATCGCTGGGACATGGTCATGTCCCAGGCTGTGCCCTGGCAGGAAAACCACTGGGGATCCGAAGTGCTGCTGTGCCCTGAGGAGCATCAGTGTGGCAATGTGCTGTGCAGGGAGACCTGGAGTACCACAGGAGGTGAGATGAGGTTTGTGTGGTGCTTCACACTGGGGTCTGCGTGTCTGAAGCAGGGCTCAGGAGCCAGTATCCAAAATAGATATGAAGTCTCATGGTATTCCAAGTCTCTATTCCCCAAATCTCTTCAGATTTCTTGAGGCTGGATAGATTGTTACTGTCATTGCAAGTACAAATTGCTTTTACAGTGTACCTTAGAACGGTAAATTATAAAAGCCAATTAACAATTCCTGGAGCAGCCTTGGGACTCCCTTTTCTTTGCTTCTGTGAAAGAGGACTACAGTTACGCTCCAGCTCCTTCCCTCTGGACCATCAAGTCTCGATATTTCTCTGTACAAAGCTGTGCAAAACACAGTTGTAGAGGGGCACTCATCCTTCTTTCTCTCAACCATAGCAGCAACCTTGGACCTGAGGGTGCTCCTGGCATGACGGACTTACCTACCCACCTTGGGCGACCTCCTTCCTCCAAACAATACAACTTAATCACACAGATTCATTTTTTATAGGTTTCTCTAGTCTAAATGATGAGGTTTATGGGCACTGTCAGATTCCTTAATCACCATGAAAATATTTTACGACAACAAAGGTGGTAAAACACCAGCTTTGTGCGAGGTAGCAGTAAATTCGGGGCTATAAGAGCGACCACAGAGAGTTGTATACTTTCATAGATGCCTCCCTGGGTGGTGCTCTTAATCTGTGTATGTATAAGAGCAATTTTGTAACTTAAAAGCACTGGGAGTGAAGTCACTGGAGTGAATGGTGAATCTCTGACTTAGAACATCAGTCCTTTAAGAGCTCATTAAGAAATGCTCTGTAGTTTAAAGCCAATGATTGCAAACTCAATGAAGGTTTATTTTATTGAAAAATGGGTGGATTTTCTGTTGCTTTCTGGGATAATTTAAACTACCTCAGAAAAAAAAGAAATTCTGAGCCATGGCAGGGATTTCCATGGTTGACTGTAATAGAATTACAGAATGGTTTAAGTTGGAAGGGACCTTAAAGGGAAGAATTCTCTAAGAGCTCAACTCAGTCTCCCCTCTGGCAGTTAAAGCCATTCCCCTGTCCTGTCCCTCCATCCCTTGTCCAAAGCTCCTCTCCAGGTTTCCTGCAGCCCCTT
>JANRGW010035189.1:1957-22426 GCA_024733675.1 Psilopsiagon aymara
GGATGTCCCTGCTAGCTTGTGCAGGATGAGAGCTGTGAGAAGGACCACAACTGGGTGCTAAGCAGTGTGTGTGGAATGCGTGTTTGATGCCCTCCAATCCAGCCTGGGTGCAGGATTGGACGTGAGGGTCTCCCAGAGGTGACAATGGGGTGGATTTATTCCAGCATCCTCCCAGAGGCTGGGCAGTCACAAAGCAGCCGGCACGGCTGCCTTACGGATTACAGCCGGTCGAGGTTGCCATTCTCCAGCCAGGGGGACAGCGGCTGTGTCCCAATGAGGCTGGAGGGTCGGCAAAGTGTCCCGGAGCACCCCTGGGGACAAGCAACCGCGCAGGGCTGGTGGTGGCGGCACATCACCCTCCCCGCTCGCAGGACAAGGGTGGACCATGGCCATCACCGCAGCCACCACTCCCCGTGCTGGGACCAATGGGATCCCGCCCAGCCCACACGCCAGTGCGTAAATAGGGGCAGGAGCGGGACCGCGCTCCGCGGCGAGCCCAGCTTCTGGGAGACACTGTCCAGGAGGCGGCTGGAGCGTGGGGATGTGCCACGGCGGCACTGAGCCCTGAGAAACTTGTCACTCCAGAGACACAGGGCTCCAGGAGGCAGCAAGGCGTTCGCTCATCCTGAAACAGCGCTGAAGCAGCAGAGCATCTCAACCCCCGGATGCTGGACACCGGCTCCCCCTGCACCCCAGTGCTGGACAGCCCACGGTCAGCTGGAGCACAGGTACGAGGCAGCCTCGCTGGGCAGGGCAATACCACCCTTTAACTCTTATCAAGCCTCACAGCTGGAAGCAGGATCCTCCTCTACAGGGTGCAAAGCTATGGATGCTTGGTAGAGCCCCCAGCCAGGGCAACACAGGGGTAGACCGGGGAGGACTGGGGCACGTTTCCTCTTGTCTTATCAAGCCTGGCTGTACTGCCAGGCTCCAGAGTCTCCTGCCTGGCACAATGTCCCCATGGGCACCCGCAGACCAGCTCTGGCCACGGGTGGTGAAGCTTCTGCTGCTGCTCCAGCTGTGTGCCCATGGCTGTGCTCCCCATGCCTCCCCACTGCCCCGCAGCTGCCCCACTACCTGCATCTGCACCTCTGACCTGCTGAGCTGCAGCCGGCAGATGCTGCAGCATGTGCCCCATGCGCTGCCACCCACCGCCACCACCCTGGACCTCAGCCACAATGCCCTCACCCAGCTCCACGACCGCTGGCTGGCCGCCATCCCACACCTTGAGGCCCTCCACATTAGTCACAACCAGATTAAGGACCTGTCTCTGCAGGCTTTCCACAATGCCTCCTACCTGCGGCACCTTGACATGTCCTCCAACCACCTGCATGCTGTGGAGACACACTACTTTGACATGCTGGTGAGCTTGGAGGAGCTGCTGCTCTACAACAACCACATCACTCGAGTGGATGAAAATGCCTTCACTAAGCTGAGTGGCCTGCGGAAAGTCTACTTGAGCTGGAACAACCTCACCACCTTCCCCTTCCACTCAGTGCAAGGCCTGGGAAACTACAGCCTCCGCACATTGGACCTCTCCTCCAACAACCTGAGCAGCATCCCTGTGGAGCAGCTGGCAGCTCTGCCTGAAAACATCAGGAATGGTCTGTACCTGCACAACAACCCCATCAGGTGCAGCTGCCCACTCTACCTGATGCTCCAGCGCTGGAAGCAGCGAGGTTTCAGCTCAGTGAAGGATTTTTTTGAGGAACACACCTGCAAGGTGTCTGATAATGTGCCCCGGTCCCTGATCAAGTTCCTCAAATACAATCACATGTTTGAGAACTGCTCGACAGGCCCTGAAGATGTGCACCCCTTGCCCTTCCCTGTGATGGTGGGCCAGACCCTCCTGCTTGCCTGCAACACCAGCCTGCCAGCTGCAGCCACCACCTACATGTGGATCTCCCCTCACCACGAGCCCATCAAACACCCAGGGAACAGCAACCGCTCCTTGGAAGTCTACCACAATGGCAGCCTGAAGATCGCAGCGGTCAAGCCCTGGCACTCCGGGGTCTATGTAGGTTTGGCCATCAACAGCCCCCACAACTTCAGCAGGCTGTGCGAGGTCAATGTGACAGTTCACTACCCCAAGCCGGAGGGAGAGACCTTTAGCACCGGTCTTACAACCCTGCTGGGGTGCATCGTGAGTCTGGTACTGGTGCTCATCTACTTGTACCTCACACCTTGCCGCTGCCTGAACTGCTGCAAGAAGCCAGCTCCTCTCAGCCCTCAACAGGAGTGCAGCGCCCAGTCCTCCATCCTCAGCACCACTCCCCCAGCCACCGATGGGCCCAACCGCAAGGTCAGTGCCAACAAGCACGTGGTATTCCTTGAGCCCATCAGGGAGACACAGAATGGCAAGATCGGCCTGGCCCTTGGCAAGGAATTCCCTGACCCCAAGCACCCCAAGGTCCTGCAGCTCAAGTCAGATTCGGAGTCCATCAGCTCCGTCTTTTCAGACACCCCCATCGTGTCATAGTGGAGCAGAGTCGAGTGTCCTTGTCAACACTGAGACATTCCAAGAGCTCTTCTCCTCTATTGCTGCAGGATTATTGGGCACCCTGAATTCCTGGCTCGACTGTGACCCGCAAAGGGGATCGGCATCACCCACAACTGCTTCAGCCATGAGCTTCTGGTGGGTTTTGGGCTGCGGGATGCCAGTGCCTGGCAAGAGCCCCTTGTGTGAGCAAGGCAATGGCATTGTTAGCATAAGGGCAACACTGATGAATCCAGCATGCCTGAGAAACCCCCGCTTTGTGTGGGCAACCAAACTCCCTACTGGTGACACAGGAGCTGGTGGTCTGCCATATCCCCAGGCACATGAGACCAAACATGGTGCCACTGCCACAGACCCCCGCACCAAGGAATAGCCATGAGTGGGGCACTGTCCTTGCTCACACCAGGGCCCCTGGGGGTGGCAATGCCACTGTCCTCTTCCAGCCCCTGCCATCCCCACCAATATACCATGCCCTGGGAGCTGAGGAGAGCATGACCCTGTCATAAGCGCACACCCTCCTCAATGGTCACCACGCAGGAGGGAGATGCAGTTCAGACCCTGACAATGCAGCCAAGCAAACACCACAGGCTTTTGCTTCCCAAGAAGCTGTAAATAGTCACAGCATGATTAGGTGATGCGATACAGCACCCAGCCGCATTGCTCAGAGCTCCTCAGTCCACCAAGGACGATGAGGTCTCGGATGCACCACCCTCCTTCACTGCTGCTTCTCCTTGAGGCAGACAAATGCGCTGCTAAAGCACAGCTATTTAGGCAGTAATCTAATAAGCCTATCGATAAATGTGAGTAATCATCTCCTCTCCTGGGTTGTAATTCTCTAGTTACATTGAAATAAAAATGCCTATTTTTTTAAGATTATGCTGGGCTGAGTGTCTCCTTGCCCTTGCAGGGCAGAGCATGCATCCACCCTGCAACCCCTGGGCACAGTGGTGGGAGTTGGGGGTGGTCTGAGGGAGCCCTGAATTCCTGCTGGCATAGTACAAATTTGCACTGGGCTTTGCAGCCTCTGTTCCCATTCAGACAGCTTTAGAGTGGCATCAGTGAGGGGATTAAATGCAGTGAGACAGAGCTGGTGGCCTGGGGCTGGTGCAAGAGGGCATCAAGTGCCTTGTCCCCAGGAGCAGGTCTGCAAAGTGATGCCTGAGGGCTGGAATGGAGCAGCACCTACTGACACAAGGGCACAACCAGACCCCAAAAGGGACAAGCAGGATGTAGATGCAGGGGAAAGGCACTTTGGAGAGACCCTGAGTCTCTGTGCCCTCAGCAGACAGAGTCCCCACCTCACTGGACACCTCTGCTGCTTTCCTAGCACCCAGCCCTGGCACAAGGAGCAGCTCTACCCCCCACATCACCTGCAGGGGGCTAAGGATGTCCCCCCATCTGCTGGCTACCATGATCCCAGCCACAGCCAGAACAGGAGCATGTGACTGTCACCTGCAGCACAGGGGAAGCTGGGCCCACCTTGCTGCAGGAGCACAGCTCAGACATAACCTGGGCAGTACAAACAGGAACAAGGACCCTTCACATGCATCCCCCCTAACCCACAACCCCCACAGCCATGCACCCCACCCCCAAGAGCTGCTCGAAGCACTGTGACTGGTGGGAGGGGAACGTCCCTGCAGCATCAGGGCAGTGCTAGCACCCATCCTTTAACTCTTTCAGCCAGGAAACAAGCAACTTTGGGGGATTTTTCCCCATCAAAAAGTCAACCCTGTCCAAACCCCTCACCCATTCAAGGAGAGGAGAGCATTTGGAAAGTAGCTATCCTGAGACAACCATGACCTCCCAGTGCCCCTTCTGACACTGACCTTGCTCACAGCCTCATCTGATACATGCCCTCAGTACCATGCACCCTGTGCTGCTGCCTGGCAGCCAGCACAGGCGATGGGATGCTGAGCGACAGGCCCCGCAGCCTGCACCCTTGCCCCTGCCACTGCCAGCCTGTCACCTCCTGTCAGTGCGCAGCTCCTGATGAGCCTGCCATGCCGAGCTGGCCACGCTGGGGAGCTACAGCAGGGTGAGGAGGTGCTTTGGTGTCAGATGGATAGGTGAGTGGTATCCTGTTCCTTGAGAATGGATGAGGCAATGTCACCCCCTCATTTACTCAGGCAGGGACCCCACGGGAAGGATGGTTTGAATTTGCTCTGGGAATATCTGGGAAAGAGACCCAACCAACAGGGCCCAGGTCCAAACCTCTTGCCATCCTTGTAGGACTCCTTGCTGGTGCTAACATCAACCTCCCAGGCATTAGTGTTTCTGCAAACCTGCATCCTTGGCTGTGGCTAATGACTGAAGCTCGGGGAAACTGGAGTGTGAAAAAACTCCTGAGGGCTCCCCTCTAGGGACACACCAGCCTGGAGAAGTCCAGGAGAGCTCTTCTATGCTGGCTGCAACACTCTACCCCTGCAGCAAGTCTGAGCCCACTATGAAGGGTACAACACACCTGAGGTTTGTATCAGTGCTGCCCCCAAGGGCTTCCCACTGCCTTTACCCTAGAAAATCCTGCTGCTGTGTTTCACACCTTCCTGATGCTCAGGAAGGACCCCCACATCACATTGCTGCTCCAACCAGCAAGGCAAGGGAGTCTGAACTGTCAAAGCAGTTCATTAAGCAGTCTGAAAGGCAAAACATCTCAGCAAGGAGTAACATAGCCCAGAGCACTGCCTCCAATGGGGGAGTTGGGAAATGAAATGGATAGTCCCAGAGGAATACACTGTTCTACCTCGGCAGCTTTTTGCACCATTACAGCCCCGGCTTGCCACTCAAGTGGCCTCCTGCTCCTTGACTCTGAAGGGTAAAGCAAAGGATCAGCCCAAAGCTCAGTGTCCCCAGCACACAGGGACCTGTGCTGCGCACACAGGGATGAGGACTGGGCTTTGCGACCAGCCTCCAGTGCTGACTCCTGTCTCCCCCAGTACAGCTCAGCCAGGACAATATGGGCACACTGAATGCCAGCTCCTGCCTGTCCTCCTACCACCAGGGCTGGATGCACCATGGCTGGACCTGGATCCTTTCCTCACAGTTTTCCAAAAAGCTCAAAGCAGAAAAGCCCGGTGCTGGCCCATACAATGCCTGCTCCTGCCTCCCAGTGTGTGCCTGAGAGCCCCAAGGAGCCAGGAGATCTCAGCCTTGGCAGTCCTGCTGCTCTGGTCTGAAGCCTGTAAAAACTAAGATCAGCAAGGCCAGACTCCTTTTCAAACCATGAAACTTAGGTCTGATCTAGTCGTTCCTCCATACAGGGACTCCTTTAGACTGAGTATTCCTGGCACCTTGTTCCACCACAGCTTGCTCATCAATCCATGTTGAAGGGTCATTACCATTTAAGTGATCAGTAATTAGTGTCCTACAGGACTGCAGAGAACTACCATGTCCACCAGGGACCCACCAAGTCCTCAGGATCCCAGCAGTGCTAAACCACATGGGTGAGTAACCAGGCTGTTTATCAACCTGCAGGCTGGGATCTTCTGTGACTTTTCAAATGGGGGTAACCCCAAAACCAGATCCTGCTTGGCCTGCCTCCCCCACCTTGTGCATTCTCACCTTTCTGCTTACCAATGTGTTACTTCTGCCCCAAAACCTCTCCATCCCCTCCTTCCTGCCAGTCCCTCTGCACCCATATGTACTCTACAAAGGAGAAGAGTAGTGGTGATCCAGCCAGAATTACCCCAACATCACAGAAGCACAGTGCTGTGGATCTTGCAGGTCCTGCTGGCTCATACTCAGCATCCCACTGTTACAGTGTGGTTGGTTTCAGCCCAGGATCCCCATCCTGTGCTTTGCTGGCTGGTACTACCACGTTCCTTGTAACCACAGGGCTCTTTCCTCCTGTCCTCTCCATCTTCTGGGCAGAAGTCTCTCGGAGATACACCTTGAAGGCTGCTTAGGTCTTTTCTTGTACAGCTGCACTGCAGACAAGTTTGCTGACTCCTTGCATGCATCCTAACACTCCAAACTCACACTGAGAGCATTAGTCAAGGGCAAGGCTGAGGAACATGCTGGCCTGGCCTTGCTCCCCATGCTTCCGAGGGCTTGGCATCAATGGGGCATGTAAAACCTGAAGGAGTGGAATGGTGGCCAAGCTCTGACACAACACAGCTCATCTCTGCTCTGGAATGGCCACTCACTTTCCACAAAGCCTGTTCCAACCCATATGCCCAGTCCTAATTACAACATGCCCCCACAGATGACCAACAGCCTCACCTTTGGACCTCACCCCTTCCCCTGCTGCTTGCTCTTGCCAGGATCCTTACACAAGCTCTGGCCAGCTCTGCTCCATTAGCTCATTCCAAAAGAGGCTTGATAGAAAATTTGTTCAATTATTTAGCAGACCAACATGGGGATCATACCTGCTCAGCCTGCCAGATCCTGCCTTCCCTCTCCCACAAAACCAAGGCTCAGTCATTAGGGCCTGGTGAACAGGCAGTGCATAGGCATCCCTCCTCCTCTTCCCTGCTAGGCGCTGAGGCTCCCTGCAATGAAGGTGCTGCTTAACTGCTGTCAGACCTGAGGCTGGGAGGGAGCAGCATGTCAGGACGCCCAACAAGTCCCATGACAACACTGCAAAGACCAAAATAGTTCTAAATAAAGAAGCTGTTGTCTGTTGGTGAGCCTAGGCCCCAGCACCAGCCTGCCCTGCTCTCACCTGCTGAAAAGGTCTAGCTCCCTCCTGGCAAGCCCTCAAGGGATGGGCAACTGCCATGCTCCTGTGTGTGAACTGGAAGACCCTCTGCTGATGGACCCCAGCTTGAGCCAGCAGCTCCCTGCCTGTGCCCTGCACTAATTCTCCTCTGCCCCTGTTTGCAAAGTTCATTACAGAAAGGGAGCCAAGCCACAAAATCTCCAGGCCCTGCTACAAAGATCAGAAAGCCCAGACAAAGTGAGCAAGAAGCTTTGGTTCACCACAAGCAGCACCAGCCATCCCCAATGAGGAAAGCCATTTCTTTTCTCTCAAAAGCAGAGCCTGAGCCACCCAGGGACTAAGGTGTATGATGTATCAACTGCCTCATCACATCCCAGCCTGGGCAAGGTTCTCTTTTCTTGTGCTTAATTGCTCTGATGCCAGGAATCTGTAGCAAGAAGACTCGATGCCTGGCTGAGTGCTCTGTGCTGGGCAAGGAGCAGCTGAGGCATCCAACTGCATCCTGACAATGAAGCTGAGTGAGTTAGCAGAGCTTTGTCTCTCTTTACTCCAACCCATTCCCCATTGGCTCTATAAATGGAACTTCACTCCTCCACTTCCAGATGAACCCACCCTCTCTGTCCTAGGACAAAGCTTGCTCACCTTCCAACCAAGTGCCTGTTACAGCATCGGTTTGCTGGGTTTGAGACAACCAGAAAAAACACAGCCAAACCAAGAAAGTCCCCCAAAATCCCATTCCCTGTCATCCTCTGGGGCCGAGCTTGCTTGCAGGGGACCAGTCAGGCTGACAGCTGGTGCCCGAAGTAATTCCCACAGGGAAGTTCCTACATGCAAAAGTGGGCCAGATAATCTCTCTGCTTATGATTTCTGGCAATCTGGGAGTTACCAAATGGGACCTGGAAGAGATTTCTACCTGCTTCCAGCATCACCTGGGCAGAGTGCTTCCAAGCAAGGAAAAAAGCCTGTCCTGTTATCCTGCCTGCTGCACTGAGAGGAAGAGAAGGAAGAAGCTGCCTCCTTCTGAGCTCATAAAAATGGGTTTGCTCTGGATACTGTGGCTACATATGGGATCCCTTGAGCAACCCATAGCAATCATCTCCCGTGGGAGCATACAAACCCAAGGAAGATTTAAATTCTCCTTTTCCATTCCATGGACCATCCTCTTGGTTACACACCTGCAAACAGACACTTCCCATTGCCCCACTCCGGGCCAGCTGCTGCTGACCTATGTCATCACCCTTTTTTTGCGTGACTGTGGGGATGGGGCTATGCTCACACCAAGGGTACCTCTCAGTCTTCAGCATCCTGTGGTGATGGTGCCAAGAGACTTGCAAATCAGCACTGAACCCTCAAGGAACACAAAGGGAGCAGAAAAGCCTCTGTGTTTCCTCTTATACCTGCAGTTTCCCTCCATCCTGTCCCTGTTTGCTGTTTTTCAACATGCCTCCACAGCACAGAACCACTCTAGAAGCAGGGTACAACACTCGCACCCCAGTCCTCCATTCAGAATGCTACAAAGAGGGTGAATGAATCGGTTTTCCCTTTCCAGTGAGGTACTCTGCCTGCAGTCATGCCACTCTCTTCCATGAGGTGTCCCATCTCCTCTGTTTGGGTAGCAGTAGAGGGTCTCCAAGCCATTAGCCTCGATTCTTCTGTCTTGATTGACCTCAGTGGCTCCCCTGCAATGTTTGCTTGCCTTTTATAGATCAGTGACATATCAAACCTCAGATTTAGTGCAGAGCTTTGCAAAATCACATAGAACCATTTGGGTTTATAGACATTTTTACCTGGGTTTTCTCCTGTTCCACCCCGTGTTTCTCCTGCTTAGCTAGGTCCACCATAAGGACATGATGCTTTTCTTGCATCACTCCCCCATTTTGTATTTATTTCTGCTTTCCAGTGCCCAAAGAGGTGACTACAAAGCCCCTGAAGATCAATCAGAGACTTGTCACGTCCAAATGGCGCATCAAAGGAGACAGCACCTCTGGCTTAAGACTGTGCTGCCTGCTGCTGCCCCAAGCATGGAGGATGTTGTTGGCAGAGGGGACGATGTAGCCTGGGGGTGAACAGCCCTTTTGACACTGTCTGCTTCAGTTTCACTAACCCAAAGCACAACTGACTTTGCAGGTAACGAAGACACAGTCTAGAAGCTTTTTGTCTCCCCAGGACTCCCTGCAGGCTAGGAAGGATATGATTATCATCACATTACCATCTTTCCAGCAGTCTTCAGAGTTCGCTACACTGAGAGCCAGAGAAAAAGCTTTATCCCTTCCGCTCTTTGACTCTACAAGCAACCTGGCCTGGGACAGGTGTTCAAGGTTCAGGGAGCAAGTGAAGGGCTTCTCATCCTGCCTGGCATGCAGGGAACTGCTTTATCATATCCCCCCTTCCCTCCAGGAAGAAGTGTCTAGTTGTTGCGTCAAATTCATGATGGTTGCCCTTTCCATGGAGCAGGATTCTGGGGCCCAGCAAAATCCGCCCCGTTCCCAGTCCAGAAAGGACACTGATCAATGACCTTGGGCCAAGCTGTTGGCACTGTCACCTTTGGAGCTGTGAGACTGGCGTAGCAGGCACAGAGGCAGGATATAATTAGATACATTTGTGTATATCTTTGAGTCCTTGAGAGAAAAAGCGGAAAGACTGGCTGCAGGGCTGAGCTGCTTGGCCAGATGGGGCTCCACTCTCCACAAAGCCAGAGATTACCATGCTCTCCAAATGTGACAACAAGCAGGATATACAGCACAGAAGTGCCCCATCTCCTACAGCAGTCTACAGGGAACAGGGGCTGGGCAGGACACCTACAAACGACAGTGGAAGAGAGCAAAGGCAGGGCTGCAGAAGGTGTCAGAACAGGCTTATCTGCAGGACTTGGTACAAGCAAGCACAGACACATAGGAACCAACAGGTTAGATGTAGTTTTGTCCAGCCACATCACTCCCCCAGTGCTATCTCTCTGAATAGCTGGTTACCATGAAGATAAGATTTGCTTCATCTGAAAATCAGCAGCACCTAAGTGCCTGGGTAGGATTTGTCTCACTTTGTGTCACAGGTCTGGGCAGCCAGAGAGCTCTGCACACATTTTGATGCCTTCCTGAGATAAATCCAGAGTGAAGGAACTTTAATGAACCCCCACCCACTGCTGCGAGCTGCAGCACTGCCTGTGTCACCACATCACCACAGCTCTTTTACATGTAGCATGCACAGCCTCCGACAGCAGCCGTCCTGTCAGAGTGACAGACCCCTTCCTGAGGAGGAAGGTGCACATACGTTGTCAGCACAGCACCTCATAGCTACCTCTCACAAGGGTTTTCCTGCATCGTAGGAAGGAGTTTTGCACCCAGCAGCACTGGGATACAGCTCCTGCAGGGGCATGCAGCTCTTTGGCTTCTGCCTGCTCTATCGCACTTGCTTCACCTCACTCTGTTGGTCCCCGCACACCCACATCGCTCCTGAAACATCCCATAGCACTGACTACCACAGCACCCAAAGCAATGCCACACGCAGTGACTCCATGCTTTAGAAGTCAAAAGGCACTCACCCCTGAGCATCAGTGTCCACAAGCAGCCGGACCAGTATCCCAGTCACAGCCACAAGGATTGGGTAATGGTCCACGCTCTCCAGCCCTATGAAAGCAAAAGAGAGAGACATAGCTGCTGCCACCACAACAGGCGCAGCTGCTCCATAGGAAATATAGGATGCCCATAACACAGCACCTGGAGCTAGTCTGCTAATAGGCCCAACTCAACTGCCTACATCCACTTCCACAAAGAAGAGGACTGATATTGCTAAGAATGGCCTCCCTTAGCAATTCAGTGCACCCTTTATACAATGCAGAACACAGCAACCAAGCCTACTACCTAAACTGCAACCTGTCCTGGGTTTGAACCTTTCAAACAGCACCACCTAACCTATGTAGATCAGTGTCTAGCAAGACACCTCCTCATCCAAGCACAGCATGGCTGCCACTTTAACTGCGACAGCCAGACCCACGCATCAGCTGCCTCATGGGGACAGAGATCCTGGTGGGAGCCAGAGCTGCTGAGCAGACAGAGGTTTAGGGCCTAGGAAGAGTACCAACACTCATTTACATCTGGAGGATTTACATGTCTTCTGAAGACAGCACTTCTGTGGCAGTCTGTGGGACCAGACTGGTTTCCCAGACCAGGGATGTGCCAGGCCTGAGGTCTAACCCCATTGACCTCTACACCAACCTTCACTACAAGCCATCCCTCACTTCCCAAGGGCATTCATTCAGCATGTTTTCAAGAGAGAGGGACACACTGTTGATGTACGGACTCACCTGGCAGACGTAGGTTGACCACTCTGTCAAACAAGTTCCTTTCAGCTGTCACACGGTTCAGCACCTGGTTCAAGAGCTGTGCAGGGAAAAGCAGTGAGGATCTGTATTATCTGAATGGGCCTTTCTGTAAGCAGCATCCAAACAGCATGCTTTGGGGCAGCACGTCCTTATAGTGGACGTCCATCTGGGAGCAGGTAGATGCACCAAGGGAGGCTTACAGCACAGACCTTGTTTGGCTCTGGCATGAAGGAGATGGCACCTTACCACCTCGGTTGTACCAGACCCAAACCTCCTAGCGAAAAGTCAGTCTGAGGTCAGAACACCTGAATCTCAGCATCTTCCACCTGAATCTGAACACAACCTAGAGAAGCCAAGCTACTTGCCAAGCCTCTTGGCAAGCAGAGGCTACACTTCCTAGGACACTCACAGGCTATGAAGAGCAGGCTGGCAGCTGTAGGCAAAAGCAGTGTCAGCAGGGTGATGCACAGTCCAGGTCCTGCCCTGCCTGGAGCTGGCAGCAGGATGGACCTCCCAGCCCTGAAACACAGGATGAGCACAGAGAGCAATCTGCTTCTCTGCTCGAGAGAACATCAGCATAGGCACAGATTTCTGCCTACAACCAGCACAGAAGGAATCAACTGTAAAGACACTTAACTAGCCACCATAAGCTCTCACCCAAACCCCCAGTGAGATTAGTGGGGTCTCCTCCAGGCTTGACACAACTGCTGCAAGCTGAGCACCACCTCTTAAATGCAGCATCCCTCTTCCTGTTGCCCTCATGCACAAAGAGCAGAATACTGCACCCCTCTGTAGGCACATTCAGCAGCAGGGCATGGCTTCATAGTACCATCAGGACATGAGTGGGATGCTGCAGTACCCTGCTCTCTGCTGCCTATTCTCCTGCTTGCCTAAATCACCTGCTAAGGGCCCCTCACTTTCCTCCTCACACAGTGATCCCTACAGAAATCCCAGGATCAAATCTGAGCACTCCGCCACTGTACTAGACTCCACTATGTCATGCTTTGACTTGTCTGCTCAGAGTCCTGAGCCTCAACCCTTGGATCAATCCAAACTTTGTAGTATAGGTAAGGTATGTAAGACTGCTCTCCACCAGTCTGGCTCCTACAAGAGCAGCCTGTCCTCAGGGCTTTCCAGGATTGCTCATGCTTTAGAACAGAAACTAATTTACTGGAGCCTAAGGGCTGTTGTTTGGAACAGGGCTGTATGATCACCTGGCAGGGAAGTGGAGATGTTTGATGCCATATCCTGAGACTGAAGGATAAAAGGTCAAGATGCCTGCACAGACATCAGCGCATGATCCCTGTGAAGCCAGCTACGCTCTGCGCAGCAGTTTGCTCAGACGTACCACACCTCCCCTCTAGATTTCATGACACTGCTTAACACAGGAGAATTCAGCAATTACTGAGTGGAAGTAATTGGCCATAGCCCCTCTGAAGGAAGATTTAAGTAGCTGTCCTCCTCCCTCCCAGCAGAGGCAGAAATCAGCTGCTACCAGAGTAGCTGCAAAGGAGGGGAGCAGTTGACATGCTGAGATTTCAGGGAGCACCACTTGCTCTGTGGTAGCTGGGTTTGCTGTAGCAGCTTTAAATACTCCCACATTTGGAGCAGGAGTCCCCACTTCACAGTACATCTGGAAAGAAGGCAGAGGAATCCCCATTCCCTTTCACCCCACTAAAAGATGATACCTGTGCAAGCCTCCGAAGCAGCAGCTCTGATGATGGGCGATTCCAGTCAAGGAAGATCTCTGGTGCTAGCGTGACGGTCATCTCCAGCACCCTGAGCAAGCTCACTGACAGGTCAAAGCAGGTAGCACACACTTTCAGCTGGCGGCTGTCCACAAAGTTCCTTTCCAAGCGCTCTGCTGCCTGCTGGATCTGCCAAACAATGCAGACAGCTTAACAAGGTACCCCCTCCCCAAAAGGTCTGTGACCCTGTGACCGCAGCCCACTCAGCTCCCACACATGCCAGGGAACCACAGCACACCCTACCCTGAGAGTTGGGTCTTGAACCTTGCTGTGTGTAGGACATGAGCACTCACTGAGCACCAGACCCCTGGGGGGCACACTCACCTCCTGAATCATGCCAATGAACTCAGAGAAAGCCCAGTTCAGCTGGTTGAGGACACTGTTGAGGAAGCTGGGGGCCAGGTCACGGTCACTGCTGAGCAGATCTGCCATGTGCCGCTGCAGCAAGGTGGAGGGACATGGCTCTGAAACCAGACGGTGACAGCTTCAGTGGCCTGGTCCCAGACTGGCAATGGGTGGGAGGACAAGGCCAGGCAGGGAGCCCAGTCCCGGGCTTGGTAAACATTGGCTTGTGTTAGAGTAAGCAGGGCACTGGAAGCTGGAGTGCAGGGACTATTCTGAGCAGCAATCTTGCCTGTTGCACCTCCAAGCACTTTTTTGGAATGCCAGCCTGAAGTAACCAGGGAAGAGGCCTGTGTGCTCACTGCTGCCCATGTGCACAGAAGCACTGCCTGCAGCTCTGCATCCCTCCTGCTCAGCTCTGCAGCCCATGGTCAGTTTAGCATTAATTGTTCCTGGTAACAGTGTGGCATCAGCCGTCTGGAGCTAGCAGAATCATCCCTGGTCTCACCTGCATCCAAGGAGGAAGGTACCTAGTAAATTCCACTCTTTAGAGGCTTCTGCATGGAGCTGGGGGCTGGCTCTGCTCTGGGCAGACTCAGGCAGAGCTGCCCATGCTCCCTGGTCAGGTTCAGTTTGAGCACAGACACATCCCCATGTTATATGGTGTATCATCTTGGGGTTTTTTCACTACCAAGAACACGGATGGGGTCAGACACAGCAGCTGGGGAACAGTCAGGGTTTTGCAGGGCACTGGCCCCATGGCCAGACAGGGAAAGGAAGGGGGCACAAATGAAACTGATGCTTCTCATGAGCAGAAGGACCCACTGTTAGTGAAAGGTTCACAAAAACATTCAACAGTATGTGGGAAGGATACGAGTTCAAACCACACACTAAAATTCAGGGCTTGCAGAAAGAAGCTGGAACAGTTTTACCAAATATAGGGAAAACCCCCAATCTAACTACTTTTCCCTCTACTAGAAGCCATTAGTAAGAGCAAGTGGAAGGTCTGGCAGTACTGTGGTGCCCAGAGAAACAAGCCATGCTGTGTCTTTGGGGTGGCAGCTTCTTGAAAGGGCAGCCCAGGCAAATGAAACACAGGATGACGTCCATCACATCCCTAGGGATTGAGATGCAAGGCATAACTACAGGAAGACTGCTAGATGGGATTAGCAAAGCCAGAAAGGAATGTTAGGAGACCCTCAGCTCAAATAGGAACAGGATAAACGATTCTGTAAGTACCCACCAGCAAGGTGTTATGGAGGACACTGCTGATAGTGCATAACTACTTTGGGCAGGCCAGCACCCTGGCTTTGATCCTGTCTAAAAGCACATCTTTAGGAGGGATTCCATCACAATAAACATCATTGATGTCCTGCTCCCACCCACAAGCACTTTCTCAGCCCTTGGCTACACACAGCTCAGGGACTCACCAAGCTAGATGTCCTTTATACATATTTAGCGGTCCTCAGTCGATTTCTTGCCCAGCATCCCCTTAAACTGTGTAAGTCTTTAGCATTGAACATATCCTGGAGCAACATCTCACAGCTCTGTTGTGTGCAATAGGATGAATTTGGATTTGGGCTTGGTTCCTACTCACTTTATTTGATATTTATTCTCTGCAACCATCTCCTGGTGGGAGAGACAGCAAGATGCTGTCTCCAGTCAATTCCTCCAGCTACCCACAATTCCAAGCCTTTATAATAGTCTTTTGAATGGGAACAGCCCCAGCCTGTTCAGTTTCTCATATAGAAACTTTATTCCCTTTGCCATACCTCCCTGAGCCTTGCCAGTTCTCCCAGATTTTCTTTGGAGAGGTGGAACCATAAGCTCACATAGCACCCAAACCACAAGCATATGGCAGATTTGCAAGAAGGCATAATGTGGTTTTGGTTTTGCTCTATTTTTCCTTCTTCAGAATTGCTGTAACTTGCTCCTTTGACCGGGCATCAAGCTGGTATTTTCCAAAAGACTGCAACAGGTTGACAGTTCAAGGATAACCCTCAGGAACTTGCAAGGCACAAGTGGAGAAGCCCAGGAGTGAACACTGGAGCCAACCTCATTGACTTCTCTGACAGGGATGGATGATGGGGTACAGCACACCCTTACCAAATTTGCTGATTACACTAAACCAGCAGCTTTGTCCAATGTCCTAGGGGCACCCTGAGAAACTTGAGGACTGAGACACAAAACTTGATTGCATTCAAAATAAAGGAGAAAATTCTGGGGAAGAATGACCTCAAATCTCAGTCGTGACGGGGAAATAAGGATCTAGACACCATTAAAGGGGTTATGGAGGATACCAGCTTGAACAGCCAACAGATAAGAGCTTGCAGCCCACTGGTTTTTAATCACATTTTCCTTTCACATTTACCTCTCCACATCTGGTGATGCTAAATTCCATCAGCATTTTCTCTCTCAGTCATTCAGAAGTGGAAGGTCCTTTTGGAGGGTGAAGTTTTTCATGTCTCTTTTCCCCAGCTTCCCCTCCACATACAAAAAAGTGCTTTTTATTAAAATTGCTGCCATATTAGCTCCCTTCCAGCCTTCAAATACCAAAGCAGTTCTAGGCAAGGATCCCCACTCCTCATGGATGAGCTCTGCAGGTTGACCTGTTGGTCTGTCAGCAAAGCCTCTTTTACCAACATTTCAAGTCAGGACAGACCTCAAACTGAATCACCCAGCCAAAGTCTACCTCATTAGAAGGCAGCTTTGGCTTTTTGAAGGATGCTTTTTATGCTTGCAATAACTTGCTTTATCCTGATTATTAGCCAATGACTATTTCCTCATGGTCTTTTTCCAATAAGTGGTATGACTTTGCTCCAAACCTCCAGTTCTGGGTTCTTAAATGCTTTCCCTGCTGCTGGCAACGACTGTGTCCATCTATAAAAGCACTACAAAATGGTGCCTATTGTCAAACTTCTCCACAATTACGTAGGGTTTTTTTTAGGTTTTAAGCTAACATCAGAAAACAGTGAACTTCCTTGGCTTTTGCTGCTCCCAAGAGAATTCTGAATTTAAAGATGCCACTATCAGGCAGAAGGAAAGCAACATAAGAAACCAGCCCTGGAACACAAGAGCAGCTTCATCCCTTGTATGAGTTCGCAGATGAGGTTCTCCACGGTGCAGTCATTAGTGGTATCCAGAAACCTAGTCCTGGTGCTATGTTTATCTTCATTTGCAAGATACTTGCCTTTGCTGAGGCATTTCCACCTTCAGGTCTCAGTTCCCACTGCCCTCCTGGGTAACGGCACATCCTGCACATGTGCCATTTCAGACAGGGACATCATTTATAGGAAGTCTGTGGATGCTTACTGATGTGGTTACATTCTTGATCCTGACAACAGCAGGTCATTAGTATTTCTAAAACTTGTAACTCCCTACTACAAAAGCCACTCAATCTTGGCTTAGCCTTCATTATGACAGATAAAGATCATTCATCGGAACAGAAATCAGTGGTTTTCCAAGGCCAGAAATTATGACTTCAGTACATTTAATGTGGGCCACAGAGTATGACCCCAGCGGTTATAGATATATCCGATGTTCCCACAATAGAAACTTCCCCACAAAAATGTAAGAAAAAGAGACAGAGGAAAAAAGAAATCTAGGTGTGTGTGTGGGGGGAATAGTGAATAAAAACACAGAGATCTTTAAGGAAGTATTAGGCAGCCAGAAAGCTCCAGTGCTACAGCAAGCACTTGGGTTAAAAAGTTTACTGAGACCAGGATGAAACAGAGACGTAAGTTAAAATGGAAAGGGGAAGTGAATGCAACCAAACATAGCCAGTAGCTGATGAAAACAAGAAGAAAAAGGGTAATAGAAAGAGAAGACATAAAAGAAACATTCATGACTAACCATGCTACATGCAAAATTTCTTCAATTACACGGAAAAAAATCTAGCAGAATTAGTAAAAAAAACCCCACAGTAGTAATGGGAGACAGTCTGATAGCAGCAGAAGCCCATTAAAAGATAGAGTTAAAAATTAATAAAGCAGACAAAGTGGAAGCCTTCAATAAGTGCTCCTGCTAGATAACTGTAAAGAAGCAGGGTCATGTACTTTCATCACACAAAGATGATCGTGTGCTTTATAATTGGCTAATGACCCAAGAAGATTTGTAACAGGGTTATTTGTGAGACTCCTTGGTCAGCAGCCCAAGGGGGTCTCTGGACATACTGCAGCGTTTACAGTAGAGCTGGGAGCATAAAGCAGGAAAGCCTCAAATGGACCACATTCAGAAGCAAAGCAGTTGCACACAATGCTAATCTAAGCTTTTGAAAGGACCCAGACGCAGTTGTGCAACAGCTGCCACTCAGTGGCTGCGGCTGTTGGACTGATGAAACAGCAGTGAAAGAGGTAAGCTCAGGATGCAGCAATCCATGTCACCGGTAAGCTGTGCCTGTTCAAAGACGTATTTAGGGCACTGAAGGGGAATGTTACAGAGTGAGGCAGAAGGAAAGCAAGAGGCATTGCAGGGGTGATGTATCAATAAGGTTGAGTGCAAGGCATTAGGACACCCCAGTGCACACCTGGGACTTACACATGTCTCCAAAGCAAAGCACTGGCAAGCAGCCTAATGCAAGTTTTGGCTCCTTGACTGGCAGACCATGGAAGCATTCCAGCCAGCATGACACTGGCACCTCTGGGGCTGCTAAAACATAGGAAGGGCTCATGGAAAAGCAAACCCCCTTCCTCAATAAGACACAGAGGTTGCACTTTCTTTTCACTATTAGAAAGGACCAAGAAATGAGGTTTCCCTGGAACACAAGCACTTTTGAAGAACAAAATGTTGTAATGCACACTCTGCAACTCAGCAGAGAAAGGCAGAGCAACAGCAGCAGAAAACAGAAGATGAGGTTAGGTATATTCTCATCAGAAAAACATGATGAATTTATTTCCGAGGGTAACAAACCACCATCAGAAGGGCTTGGAGAGCTCAGCTGCCACCAGTTGATGCTTTTGGTGTTGTCAGATCAAGATAGGCTTTCTTCCAGAAAGAACTCTTCAGCTTGGGCAATTTTCTAGGCTTGGAAAGGGACTGTGGGTGTATTTTCTGTCCTGCATTGCAACACAGCTCAGCTCAGATGATCTCATGGTCCCATCTACCTACCCTTCACTGCTTGGTGGATGTGTGGGCAGAAGGCCTGGGGCAGACGTGCCCTGTGCTGCAACCTGGAGCCACCCTGCAGCTTGGTGAAAGTAAGACATGCTGGGCCTGGAGCAGTGCCACTGCTGCTGATCGTTGTGCTCGTGCCCAAAGAGCACCCGGCCTTGCCTACAAGTCATGATGAAAGCAAACCAAGTTTCCACAGCAGAACTGCCCCTGCCTCTGAACAGGGCCCCCAGCTGCTGTCAGGAGCCACACTGGAGGCAGAGCTCTGCCTGCATGAGAACTGTTGTGCCAGCAGGATTAAGGAACAACCTGGGGAGGTAGCAGGAACACACATGGCCTTTCTGAGCCTTTCCCCTGATCTGGGCTAACCCAAGCAGCCATCTCGCTGCTCACCATCAGTAAGTATGTGCAAAAGGCAACATAGACAGGGCAAGGCAGCATCAGCACACCCTCCCCACCTGCACAGTCCTCCAAAGAAGCATTCCCAAAGCAGGACAAGGCTGAAGCACCAGAGAAGAGCTATTGGGAGAACTGGCTACCCTGGCTTTGGAGAAGACTGAGGTTCTTATTGACTTCTTTGCCTTGGTCTTCACTGGGAAATGCTCAGACCACACCACCCAAGTCTTGGAAGGCAGACCCAAGGACAGTGGAGGATCTGGTTCGAGACCATTTTAAGAACCTGAATGTGCACAAGTCCATGGGACCTGATGAAATCCATCCGTGGGTCCTGAAGGAGCTGCAAATGAAGTTGGTATCCCACTGCCCATCGTATTTGAAAAGTCATGGCAGTCAGATGAAGTTCCCAGCGACTGAAAAAAGGGAAATATAACCCCCATTTTCAAGAAGGGGAAAATAGATGACCTGGGGTATTACAGACCATCTGTGTCTGGCAAAATCTTGGAGCAGATTCCCCTGGAAGGCATGCTAAGGCACATGAAGAACAAGTTGCTTGGTGACAGCCAGCATGGCTTCACTAAGGGGAAATCCTGCCTGACCAATTTGGTGGTTTTCTATGATGGGGCTATGGATCTGATGGACAGGGGTAGAGCAGTTGATGTCATCTACCTGGACTTGTGCAAAGCGTTCAACACTGTCTCACATGACATCCTTGTCTCTAAGTTGGAGAGACATCAATTTGATAGGTGGACCACTCAGTGGAACTAGATGGTCTTTATCCACTCGGTGGATAAAGAACTGTCTGGAAGGCTGCATGTAAAGAGTTGTGGTCAATGGCCCAATGTCCAGCTGGAGGCCAGTAACGAGTGGTGTCCTTCAAGGATGGGTGTTGGGACCGGTCTTGTTTAACATCATTGTTGGTGACATGGACAGTGGGATTGAGTGTGCCCTCAGCAAATTTGCCGATGACACCAAGCTGGGTGGTTCGGTCAATATGCTGGAGGGAAGGAATGCCATTCAGAGGGACCGTGACATGCTTGTGAGGTGGGCTGATGCCATCTGATGAGGTTTAACCATGCCAAGTGCAAAGTCCTACAGCTGGGTCAGAGCAATCCCAGGCACGGCTACAGGTTGGGCAGAGAAGAGATTCAGAGCAGCCCTGAGGAGAAGGACTTGGGGGTGTTGATCAACGAGAAAATCAACATGAGCCAGCAGTGACAACCTCACTTGGAGTATTTTGTGCAATTCTGGTGTCCTCAACATAAAAAGGACATGGAACTGTTGGAAAAAGTCCAGAGGAGGGCCACGAATGATCAGGGGACTGCAGCACCTCCTGTATGAAGATAGGCTGAGAAAGTTGGGGCTGTTCAGCCTGGAGAAGAGAAGGCTGCGTGGAGACCTC
>JANRGW010035191.1:0-27510 GCA_024733675.1 Psilopsiagon aymara
TAAACCATGCCACCCAAGACTAAGTCCAACCTGGCCTTGAACACCGCCAGTGATGGAGTATTCACAACTTCCCTTGGGCAACCCATTATAGTGCCTCAGCACCCTTACAGAAAAGAATTTCTTCCTTATATCCAATCTAAACTTCCCCTGTTTAAGTTCGAACCCGTTACCCCTTGTCCTATCACTACAGTCCCTAACGAAGAGTCCCTCCCCAGCATCCCCACAGCCCCCCTTCAGGTACTGGAAGGCTGCTATGAGGTCTTCTCCACGCAGCTTTGTCTTCTCCAGGATGAACAGCCCCAACTTTCCCAGCCTATTGAAAAGATATCTGTGCAATAGCAAAGAACAGGGATATGAAACTGACTTCAGACAGAACCAAATTTCAGATAAAAATTGCATTTATTGGAGGAAAAGAAGTCTGAAAGAAAAATCAAAAATGCAAACAAGAAAGATAAGTGGAAGCAAACTGGGTATGGATTTCGTTTACCTGGAGAATGTTCCTTTATATAGGTTATTTGAATTGTATACTTACTATTTTCCTCTAATTATTCACACTAAATTTTACTTTTAAGGTAGAAAAGTGGTTCCAAAGCAAGAGTTTTTTCTGTTTTCATTTTTCTTTTTTTTTTTTTATTTTTTGTAAATGGATATTGATTATTTTCCTCTGCTTGCAGTGGAGCTTGAAATGAACATTTTTGATAGTTTACTTGCTTGTGCACCAGTGTTATCAATAATCCTGGCAGAATATTAGTAAGAGGAGGTGACACTGGGCACAAGTACCTATATTTGCTTGATATAACTGCAGTGACATAAGTAAGCTTGCTACTGGTTTATAACAATGTGATTAGGACCAAGCCTTGTAAAAGCAGAGTGTAAACATTACGTTTGACTAGTCTGACTTTCAGGTCCAGGGCCTATTATTCCTGAGATCTGTAGCAAAGCTCTTGGCAATAGCAATACATGCTAGTCTAGACATGGTTTTTGTAATATTATTCCTAGCTTTAGTGAGATACATTTTCTGTATACTGGACCCTAATGGGAGTCCTGTGTCTCAGCTGATTAGAATATAGGAATTCCTGCTGATCAATGTTTTAGACTGGTAAGATGATGTTCTTGTCACTTATGTTCAGCTGTCTAAAATTAAGCTAGTTGCCTACATATCCACTGGAGTTGAGAGAAAAAAAGTAACTCCCAGAAAGTGATCCAAGCACCTGCAGAAGTAACCCCCTAGTTCCTCTTTACCTGACCTATTTCTTCCCATTGAACAGAGCAATCCAGACTAGCTCAAAAGTTACAGAGAATGTCCTTCCTCCCCTTCCTTCTTAGACATACTCTCTTCTTCAATGTAGCATGCTACATGATGGAAAAGATGATCTCTACTCTTCATATCTGTAATGAGCCTCTCACATGGGCTTTCCTATCCATCCCACCCTTCACTCAGCCAGAGGAACTTCTTCCTCTGCTGCCTTCTGTGTTTCTTGCCAGGGTTTCCCTTGGTCTGTGTCAAGCTGCGTGTGTAGTGGGGAGTGATAGCTGTGTTGTTTAAACAGATGATAGCTGTCAGTCTGAGGCATGCTATAACATGTTGGATCACGACTTCTCAATGTCAGTAATTCCAGAAGTTGCAATATCACAGTTAAAACTGCTTATGAAAGTAATTACATTTTGATTTGAACTGAGGAAATGTTGCAACAGATAAAAGATTCTGCATTTCAGGCCAATGACGAGAGGAAGGAGGAAGATCCTTATATGCACATAAGAGAAGAGAAATAATTGTTTTGCTCTACCTAGAACTGCTGGGATTATAATTAGGATACACAAGTCTACTACAAGCAGCCTGTTTCAAAGACAGCACAGAAAAACTAGCTGGAGTTCAGAGGAAAAGTAACAAATACAAAGCTGTGTGAAAGAAAACTCTGGGTTTTCCAGAGAAGTTCAAGAGAAATAGGGCTTTTTGCATACAAGGAAAGAAAGCTGAAGGCAGACAGACTAACTAGCTATAAACACAAAAAAATGGTAATGCAAGCTCTGGTATTTTGCCCTTGCATAGCACCTTGGCATTGTTGCTTCTCATTACAGCTGCTAGACTGGGGCCAGCCTTGCTCAGGAGGTCAGAAGCACAGTCCTAATGAGCCCTTCAGCCCCTGCAGCCCATGTGTTGTTGTTCTGTGATCTGCAATAATACAGAAGAAAGCTTGGCAGCAACCACGGAGCTCACAATTTTCCTCCCAAGGATCTCTGTTTACAAACATGCAGCCAGAGAAAAAGTAATAGAGATTATTAGATGTCATTACTTGCAGTTTGTTCAAAACACACATGCTTTTCACTCTTTGGCTGTCATTGATGGAAAAAACCAAAGCAAAACACCATGGAAAGACCTGATACTTTCAAAAACTGACCAAATGAACTTTACTACAATTCAAAAAAGTCAATTTTATTCCTATAAATACTCATCTTTGCACTTCTCAGTCAACATTTTTATAAAGCCTTTCTGAGTCCTGTTATTACTGGGAATAAAATACCCAATAAAACACTTCCTTCATATATTTTATTGGTTTTTCGTTAGGCTATGTTAAGTGAATATTCAAACAAAAGTGTTGTTATCAAGCACTGGAGAAATATTCTTGAGTAAACAGCCAACTATCTTGAGCTGCTATTGATATTGTTAATTAGAGACGTAAACAAGGCTTCAATGACACCTTTTCTATTAATAATTTGACTCACCTTCCATTTTTTTCCAAAGTATCCAACCTTTCCCTGTTGAAAGTTAAAAACAATTTTAACTTGTGCCTGAATGCAAAAAGCACCTGACCAATGGTCAGAGATCATGCAAGTGGCAGGTTGTGATCTGCTGGGCAGAGACCCCTGTGCAAACATCCCAGCCTGCTCAGGGCTGTGTGCATGCCCAGCGCAGACAGATCGCTCCCAATGACCCCATCACCCAACCATCGGATCTGGCAGTTCAGACACACGCAATGCTTAGTGATTTACTAACTTAATAAGCAGAGGTTGAACCAGCATATGCTGCTTTATGTGCTTTGCAAATTCTGTCTGATGCTTCTGAGTTAGAATCCAGGCTGAGAGGAGAGATTCTGGTTAACATCTACCATGCTCTTCTCATGGCTTGTGTCTGGGTGCATGGTGCAGCCATCCTCATGCAGGCATGGACTCATGAGCTGCAGGAACATGTAGGTTACCTCTTAATGCCTTCCTGATCTGCTTCTGCCAGTGAATGGGGCCATTCTATTTCCCATTTTAGGCATATCATAGAATCATAGAATAGTTATGAATATCCATTTTGCCTTATTTTCTTTCCTTCAAGCTGTGCCACAAAACTGTCTAGTTTACTCACTTCAGAAGCTGGGACATCCAGAAAACAGATGCAGATTTATCTAGTGATACACATAGGATTCTGTGAGCTGACTCCCTTTCTCCCTTCCTCCCCTTGTCATACTGCCTTCTTGCCTAAAACCCTGAAGTTTCACATTGCCTCACCCACTATCATTCCACTCTACTTGTGGTGTGCACTAATGATGAGCAAGGAGACAGTGGTCATTTCTAGACTCAGTACATCACCATGCTGACCATTGCTCAGAAAATAACAGCACAAAAACCACACTGTCTCCCTGAATATCATAATTGCTTGCTTTATAAGTTAGGAAATTAAAACACTTCTTCCTCAAAGATGACCTCTGAGCAGAGAGAGCACTTTGGCAAGCAAAAAAGAAGAAAAGTCTTAATTTTTTGACTGCAGATTATCTCAACCTGAGAGAAGAAAGCTCCTTTATTTTTCTTCCTAATTATATTTCATAGATGTCCCAGAACAAGCCAATTCTGCAAAGCCCCTTGAAAGAGCATGGGGTGATGTGAAATATGTTGTGCTTTCCCAGAAGAGCTATTGGAGTGCCCTTTCTTGGCAATACAAAGTACACACTTGAGCACTCAAGGGGCAAGTGCTTCCCTTCAAATGCTTCTCAGTTGAAAGGGAGGCACTGAAAGAAAAATTGCCTTCTGCGAGCTCTGACATGCTGTGTAAGGCAAAGAATGATCCCGCAGAGACTTACTGGACCTGGGGCACATGTGCATTGTCCTCAGAGAAGCTCACAACAGTATATCCTGGAAGCTTTCAGCTAAGTACCCTGGGTGAAACCCACATCTCAACCCCTGCCGAAGGATGCTGAGTGCTGCCTGCAGCCTGGAAGTCACTGTCTGGGTGGCTTAAAGTGAGTTTCATTACATATATTCTCTCTATGCATCTTCTCTTTGCTTTTGGAAGGCAAGTTAGGTTCTTTATAGTATTAAAGCAAAATTTGTGACCTTGGGACAGGAAGAAAGACCTCTCTCTTGACAATCACTGATGGAAAGTGAGGCTTCTAACCCAACACCATGGTACCTAAGTCATGCCCAGAGGTGGATGCCCCTACCAGCCCACACATGTGAGCATATAAAATCAATAGATTGAGATGCCTGTTTTGTGACCAGCTAAGGTGAGAGGAATTGAATCTGAAGTGAACCTTCTCTTCAGCATCTCCGTAGAGCAGGGAAAATGGCACTTGCAGCCTTCTTTCTTCTGTTTTATTTGCTTCTAGTCAGACATATATGGGCCAAAATAACTCTTTTTTTTTGTGCCTGGAAATCTAATCTCAATAGTCTTTTGACACGTTTTAATGGGGACCAAATATATTTCCTGTATTTGTACAAGGTTATGGTCCTTTACTCTGTCTTCTGGGCACTGCTGCATCCAGACGGGCTCAGAAGGACCATATTGTAGAAATAGAATAAATCTTTTGTCAAAACTTTTATTGTGTTCAGTTTAACATAAGCAACTTCAGCATATATGTCATAAGAGTGTATTTGGGAGGTGTTGCTGCCAGTGGCAGGGGGGCTGGAACTAGATGATCTTAAGGTCCTTTCCAACCCTAAATATTCTATGATTCTATTTATAATATATACATTCTTAAAAATATTAAGCTCTTGAAATTACCAGAAACAGCTCACTTCTTCCATTATCTGGAGCTAAACAGGACGCAACTCTGTACCTGAGAAAGCAAGCCAGAATGTCAAGCTTAGAATTCAGAACTGGACAATCCACAGGTGAAGGTGGACACCTTTATAAATAGGAAGTACTTTTCAGATTTCCTTGGCCTTGCTGTAAGTTTTAGAGGTAGGTATAAGGCCCCCTTAAATTTGACCTGCTCTTGTTTAAATCCTTAGTTTTAGACTTATTTCAGTTCAGGCACTAAACTAAGTTGGAAACACACTTCTTCACAGCCAATACACCTTTTCTTTTGCAAAGCTAGGTCTAATCCCCATATCTGTAAAGTCAAAAGCAGGACTTTTATTGATTCCCAGATGCACAGGCTGATGGCCCTAAGGCCTTCTCTTGATGATCAAAAGAAAGGTTCATTTGCTTGGATGTCATGCTTAATTTGCTACCACTATTAAGTACCTACACTAACTCTCAAGAATTGCACAATTGTGTATTTGGCCCCCTAATTGCTACTTAATTTTCAACACTAATTTTGTGAGAACATAAGTGAAATTAAACAGTAATTAGGGGACAAAATAAATGACTGAGCAATTCTTTGGTCCTGTGTCATGTAGACCAGTGACTACAGGTCTTGAATAAAAATGCCAAAGGAAGAATTTGCACTTTTGCTATTTTTAGGCTTCTATTTCAGGCCTTGGGAAATTCATTCAAAGATAACTGTGTTGCTAATCTCCCTCTTCATCTAAAATGTTAGTAACCTTAAAAGGGTAGTGTTTTTCAGTTTTGCATTTTTGTGTGGAACCTGAGTCCTTTGACAAATGGTGGATATCTTAATTTACTTGCTAGCAGATAAGGAACATCCAGTGTAACACAGCGTATTAATTTTTCTGGACAGTAAACACTAAAAATATGAAAAGCTGTGAGACTTTCAAGATGTGATGGTTTCTGATACTGGCTTTTGAAAATAAATATCCTTCAGGCTTAAAATATATGTTTGATCCATAAAAGCTTTCATCACAACTAGTCTAAAATGTGCACAATAAATCACACTGTGCTTGGAGATAACCAAGATTTGGTTGATAAAGTAGAATAGAATACTCACTTGGCAACAAGAGGAAATGAACAGAAAAGCTCTCTGATGAGCAAGCCAAGAGAATGGCTCACTTTTTTTCCCCTCTACTCTTTCTGCAGCCCCAGGTAAAACCCATCAGAACTGCCCCCAGAAAACAGACTGATGGGTAAACCCACTAATAGAAGACTAAAATGACTTCAAACTGCCCTTGTTCAAGGAAGAAACATATGGGGAATCCCAAGTGGAAGAAGATATCACTTGATATTCCATGAACAGCATATGAAATGCTTCCTTTTGACTTCATGTGCATGCATTCAAATAGGCACAACCTTGGACATTTTTGTTCCTTGCAGTACACAATTAAGACTGTCCATGAGGACAAGTTTACTTGGAATTTTTCATTGTGCACAACTTGTGCTGTCTATACTGAAAATAGCATGTCAGTGAATTACTATAAAATTCATAGTAATGACATGCTTTATACCTTTTAGCAGTTAAGGCTGAGTAGTAACCTGTTGCCATTTCCTACATCTATCTTATTATTTAACCACATGTACTCTGCCCTCACAGATTTGAGCTCTCCTATGATTACTGGAGAGGGAGGGAAGGGGGAAGTGGGTGGGTGGGTAAGAAACAGTGATAACAAAGGTTTTATTTCATCCTGCAGGTGACATTGAAGACATATTGCCATCTGGCATGATAAACATTATAATATATCAGTGCTTATTTGCCAGATGTTGCTAGACACAAATAGACAGTGGTTGAGATGCATAGGGATGGTTTAGCAAAATGAATCTTGCTAAATTGGCGTATCTGAGTTGTCATGTTGCATCTAGCTTCTACTGGCTAGGTATGTAAAGCAGGAAGGAAATCAGAGTTATTGAGAATTAAGCAAATTGTATGCTAAAGCCAATCTTCTGCTGCAGACCAACAGAAATAAGGCCACTCTGTGTAATAGCTATTTCAAACCGATATTGTTGTTGAAATAGGCTAACACATGACAGTGTGCAGTGCCAAAGCTTCATACATTCATGCAAGCACTTTTCAAACATAGATTGCAAGATGAGTAAATGTTTCTACCCATATTTCTCATTTTTTTTCAAACCAGAACTTTTTAATTTACATTTTGATCAGTGTGTGCATGTGTCTAGCTCCCCACCCTCTGAGACTTACTCCTCCCTAGCTGACACCAAAAATGTCATAAACCTCAGTATGCTTTTTGCACAGAAAATCAGACATTTTCTGTTCTGAGCTGCTTACACATTAAATAAAGCCAAAGTGGTAGGGGATCTTGGACTCTGTGAAAATTGAAGGTGAACATCAGTAGGCATTGCAGAGACTGGAAGGAAATTTGAGTGGCAAGAATTCTGCATTACCCATGTTATTTTCATCTGTATTATAGCTATGCCAGGAATCAAGCCAAACTGGAAAAGAAAAACCGAAAAAACAAACCCCAGAGAATTTCCTTCCTGATTTCAGTCTTTATGTATTAGCTTGATGTAAAACACAGGAATGAAATGCAAGAATGGAACAGGAATGAAAGGTCTGTTCATTCCTGTATCTTCTGTATATTTTACTTTCTCTGGGAAACATCCTATCTCTTCAGGAAAATAAATGGTGGGTGAAAACTGGAATAGTTAGGAAATGGCAAAGAATCTTCCTGATAAAGCATCTATCTAGGTCTAGACTGCTGGTTAGATGTCTTGGTGGTACTGATGCTGTAGACCAGACTGACGGATGATATCAGGAGAGAAGCAGAAAGGAATAAATAAAGCATTTCTATAGAGATGTCCTCAAGGCAGGGCTCATGTCACCTAATTTCGTCTCTTAAGAAAAAATGAAATGCCCTGCTGAGTTAGACCAGTGGCCCATGTAGCACAGGCTTCTGACCCTGGCAGCAGCAGAGTAAGACTGTGCAACGAGAAAACGTGAACTCATCTATCGCCTGCAGTACGCTTTCCCTTCCCTTCTATATCCCCACAGTCAGTAGCTTGCTAATATCTGTGCATTTGTTGCCTGTGTCTACCTATTTTTGACCCTGTTGATTCTGTTGAAACTTTCTGTGGGGACAACAATGATACCAGGCACATGAAAACGATATTCTTTCCACTGCTAGTGAGTTTCCCTAGTTCTAAAATTGTGGTATTTGCTGAACAATAATAGTTTTGCATCCCAATAATCTACTGTCTTCACGAGATTTCAAATTTCAATCAGTTCTCTGCTGAGCCTTCTCTCTAAACTGAAGAGCAGAGATTTTTTTAATCTTTCCAGATAAGACAGCTTCATCCTTATCTTAACTTTCTTCTCTGTATCTTCTGTATCTCTACAGTGTCTTTCTGGAGGTGTGGAGATAACCATGCACAATTATCAAGATATGGGTGTGCCAAGGTTTCATACAGTGGCAGCATAATGCTTTGTGCTTTTTACTCAGAATCCTTCCTGAGATTGCTTATTGCTTTATTTTTTTTCCCTCCGGAGCTTATTCTTGGAGGACCCATTCCCTGATTTACTCTACTCTGTGTAATGAGCATTAAGCCCTACCTTCTGTTTCCCATCCTTTAAACATCTTCCTGTCTATAAAAAGGCTTTTTCAACCTCTTGTCACTGCTTCTGTGATGGTCTTTGGTGAGGAACCTTTAAAGCTCTTTCTGGGGAACCAGATCTGTGCTGTCTATTGGATTGATTGTATGAGCCTACAAACATCCTCACTGAGTCGAAGCAAGGAATTACCTCTGTGTGCCATGCTGACCTTTTCCCAACAGACTGTCTTGATTCACTCGCTCTGTGACCTTTCTCTGTGTTATAGACTCTAGTGTTACGCTAAGGTTGGAAGTCAGACTTGGCAGTCTGTGCTTTCCAGAAACCCTATAGACAAATCTCTATGCCTCCCCAGCAATCCTGTAGCAGAGGGGACCCTAACTGAGGTGTATTAGACATGGACCAGCTGTGGCTTTGCTATTTCAGTTTCTCCAGTTCTCCCAGGTAAATACCATCCAGTCCTGATGATGTGTTTATTTGTCTGTAGGGCTTTAAATACCCTGTGTATTTATCTGCATGTTGTCCAGCCCCTCTTGCCTACCTAACTACCTACCACAGGAAAAGCTGGATGTGGGCTTTTCCCCTGAGTGGTAGACTGATGCAGAGTTCATTGTGCTTTTCCACTGTAGGTTAACCATCCCTGAGTCCCTTTTTTCATATTCTCCTCATCAAGCAGTCCCATTGATTATCTCACCTGCTTCCTGCTTTTGAAGTATTTAATGAACTTGTGACTATCGGTAAAAAACCCACCCTGTGCAAGCTATGCTTTGCAGTCCTTCTAACCCTTCAAATGATCTGTGTTACCTTTAACCTGCTCTCCTTATTTCAGCAAGCTTTCTACTTTTTATCTGCTGACCTTTTCCCTGTGACAGCCTCCTCAACTTCCCCATTGAGCCATGTATAGGACGGATTGTTAGACTGCTTTTTCTTTTTGAATTATGGCACATATTTTCCCTGAGCTCCTAATACATTATTTTCTAAAGCCTTCAGGATGCTTATAGACTTCTCTTTTTCTGCATTACTCCTTTTAGGTTTTGTTTTTGTTTGTTTTTCTGGAACAAATGCCTCATTTTTCTGTGTTCTCTTTTCTTCTGTGCTTTATTTATGAGAAACTGATTCTCTTGAAAAGTTAATATGGGAAAGCAGCTCCTTGCTGGAGGTCTGAGTGGAGGGATAAGAATCAGACATGGGCTCTGAGTCACTCTCAACAGCAGTGCAGATATTGCTACTATCAGTTTCCTTTTTATTGTTTTTGGATCAACCTGAAACTAAGTTTTTTTAATATTCTCCTTTCCTCCAGTGTCACATTATGTCCACTGTTCCTTCAGACATACCCACAATAGATTTTACTATTTATATATATTTTACCTTTCTCTAAACCTCCTCCACTTCGAAGTCCTTAGCTGTCTTCTTTGCTTTGTGAAAGTTTCTGAGCATCAACAGGAAAAAAGTAGAATGAAAATGAGGATGGACCTTCATGTACCTTGAGCAGGACAGACAATATTTACTGTATCTGCTAAGAGATGGAGTGAGAAGATGTGTGTGAAGAGGCTTTTCCAGTGCAACAGTATTTCAGTAATGATTTTCAGTTTCTTCAGCATTTCTGGGTTGATTTCTTCATTTCTTTCACTGAGTTTTTTACTTATTTCTCCAAAGTTCCCCCTTTGTTTGCTCTTGTCATGGCTTAAGCCCAGCCTGTCACTCAGAAACCATGCAGCTGTTAGCTCAATCCTCCCCCTTTCTCCCAGCGGCTCCTGGAGGGCTGGGGAGGAGAATCGAAAGGATGTAACTCCCACGGGCTGAGACAAGAACAGTCCAGTAACTGAGGTATAACACAAATCACTGCTGCTGCCACCAATAATAATAATGACGAGGGAAATAACAAAGGAAGAGTATGCAATCGCTCACCACCCACCGTCCAATACCCAGCCCAACCCAGCAGTGATCTCACCCTTCCGGGTAACTGCCCCCAGTTTATATAGTGGGCATGACGTGCTGTGGTATGGAATACCCTTTGATTAGTTTGGGTCAGGTGTCCTGCCTCTGCTTCCTTCCGGCTTCCTCTCCTCCCTGACAGATCATGAGACTCAGAAAGTCCTTGGTCAGAGTAAACATTACTGAGCAGCAACTGAAAACATCGGTGTTATCAGTGCTGCTCCCAGGCTGACAGTAAAAAACACGGCACTGCATCAGCTACTAAAAAGGAGAAAAATGCCTGCTACTGCTGACCCCAGGACTGTTCTTGTTTCATTTTTCTGTGATACAGAATTACAAAGTGCCATCTCACAGAAAATGAATACTATACCTTTGGATTTTACTGCCGGCATATCCAAACCCCAGAATGTCTGACTACCCAACATAGAAAATACAGCATTTCATTTTCAGAAATGGCTGCTATAGCTTGTTTATTTTTCTGACTAAATTTATCCTTTACCATATAGGTAAAATAGCTGGTCCCCATGGTACTACACGTCAGCCTATATTTCATCCATAAGACGAAACAAAGGTCTGAATCATAGACTTTTCACTTAAGGGACATTATTACAGTCTGTGTATAAATTTGAAGATATGTTTCAGATGGCACTGTTCATTTGAGAAAATGTCATTTAACTTTACATGGTGCAGAGAGGATTTCAAGGAAACTAAAATCAAGAAAGGACTGATGGAGTTAGTGAAAGGTGAAAAAATCAAGGAATGCCACATGAACAAACCCCCATGTGGTCATAGAAAGAACCATTTTTCTCGCTGACAGGAGAAATTTGCACCTTCATGACTTATGAAATGAAGTTTGTTTGTTTGCTGGGTACAGTCAGTTACTTTGGTTTTTCCTTTTGTGTTTTGCATTCTGGAAAGGACCATGTGGCTTCAGGGAGGATCATCTAATGGGAATGATAAATGCCTGCTGGAAGGTTGGTAAGTTTCTGTGGCGTTGTACTTTAGACATTCTTTAGCCAGAGGGTCTGAGTGACACTAAGGCTCTTTCTTTAGATAATGACTGCTAAGTTTGTATGCCCCATGCCAATGTTTAACAGCTGTAATAAATGAACTGATTTTCACTAGCACTTAGCAATCAAAAAAAAAATCAAGGAAAGCTGAGTGTATATGGCACATGTGAAAATACATTATCTGTTGCTTTGACACCCAGATTTAGTGCATGTAGGTTGTAGCAAGTCTTGCTAAACCTTCAGCAGAGGAGGAATGCGTGTAGGATTTATCAAATCCCATTGAGTGACCTCTGCTTTTATGACACCCTGAATGAACTAGCTCCTTTTCCAGTAACAGAGGAGGGAAGCTGTTGGAGGGATCATCTTGTTGTGCCATACAACCTGCATGAATCAGCCATTAAGAACACTTCTGATCCATCTGCTTGTCTTAGTCTTCAAACTTTTGTCCCAAATAAGGTCTAAGTGACCTGATTCATTCTTATTCAGTATAAACACTGCCTTTTAAAAGAGCATTTTGTGTGTTTGGATCAAATTGCCCTACTTTTTTTTTCCAACTTGGCAGGTCTGATTACTTTCCCTAGTTATCCAAATTACTGGTTTTGCTTACTAGAAGACTTTTGGGCTAATATTTTTATGAAGCAGAGTTGCTTTATGCTTTTGTTTTGTTGTTGTGGGCTTTTTTTGCCCCTAAGTAAAAAGGGGAATGCTTCCAATGGCTATTAGTCATATAAACAGGAAACATTACTGTGTTGTTTTAAAGATACACAATCTTTCTGTCATTCTAATGTGGCTGATTATTCATAATTGCTATAGGTCAGATGCAATGAGTTTGGATGATATATGCGATCTCCTGGCAAAGGAAGCCAGTATGTATTTGTACTTCTGCAGGTTGGCCAAGCGGTGCCAATGCAGTCTGAGTGGATTGGAAGCAGCTTCTCCACTTCTTTTTAATCCTGAGAAGTAGCAATTTCACTGTAAAAATATGCTTTAGCTATAATCAATGTAGATACTTAGATTGTTTGCAGAAAAGAAAAGGTAGAAAGGAATGGAAAAAGATAGGATGGTTTCATTAGGAATATGCTGAAAGTGAGTATAAATCTTGCAGGGACAGGTTTCAGGTTGAAAACTCTTATTTCTTATAATAGGTCATGCACTCATATCTCAAAGCTGGAACAGACTGAACAGCTGCCTTTCAGCATAAATGCTGGTGAAAAGAATGATCCTGAAACAAAGACTGGGCTCATAGCAAATATTTAATAACTAACTGTTGCTCAGTTTGAAACAGAATTGAGCTTTAGCTGATGAGAAGACAAGGAGGGAGTGTGAATGAGAGGGCTGGGATCCTTCTCTGAAGTGCTGATACCCAGGAGCCCAGTCAGTGGAAAAGTGGGTAAGATGAGGGGCATGACACACAGATCTGCAAAGCACTGTACTTTGATGCATGCGCAATTTTGGAGGGACGCTTTTTGGTGTTTGTGCTAACCCAGAGATCCAGGACTACTTGGCCCCATGTTGGAAGAGTTTGTAACAGTGGATAGTAGAGGCAATAAGGTCACCTTAGGTCTCCCCCATTATAGGCAGCTTTAAAGAGTCCCTGTACGAACAAAGTCCTGAGAGAATACACTTAGAAGAATGTATCTTGATAAGTCTAAATTACGATGTAAGCTTAAGAATGTTGGTATATATTTAAACATGATGCTGAACTCCAACTTCTTTGCATTTACTTTTGTAAGTACTTCATATTGTACTGTTCCTCCTATAATGTCAAGTAGATTTTACTAACAAGACAAAAAGCAATAGAATGTAAGAGAGACAGTCTTTGTTACAAACCATGATAATCTCCTGTTTACTACTGGCTTAGAGAAACTAACCTGGGTTGAATTAATTTTTAAGAATGAGAAAATAACTAATAATCTTCCTGGAATATAAATTACTGTGCCTAAGAAGCATATTTTTATTTTATTTTTTTTGTAATAGAACTTTCACAGATCAAGTCTGTGAAATGTTGAGAATCTGAGCAAAGTCAGAGGAATTGGTAGCATTTGGTATGACACTGGGTTGGGATTTTGGGTTAGGGCCAAAACTAGGTTTTGATTGTTTGCAGCTGAGGATGTCAGAATGAACTGCTTGACCAGGATTGTTCTAGAACAAATGCATTCTGGTGAAAATAAGGAGATAATAACAACTAATATCAAGTCCTTCATAGAATAAATTCAGTCTTTTTCAGTGTTCATGAATTGGTAATGAGCAGCCTGTGATTTTATTTGAACTTCTGAGTTAATTAAATTCCTTTCCTCAATTTTTTTGATAAACACTTTTATTTTTTTCTGTGTTGTTTATAAACAATTAATTGCAAGTGCTGCTCAATCAAAATTTCATTCTTGTTCATTAAATTATATCACTGGCAATGTTCTGTGTGTTATAGTGAGGAAATAAACATTTCTTCTTCTTTACCGGTAAACTAGACATTTGGAAATCTGTTGTAAAAGAATAACCAGACTATTGTGGTACCCAATGGTATCCATGCAGACTGCATAATTCCTACTTGGACTGTAGAAATGCTCTTTGTATTTTGAATTATAGACAATTACTTGGGATATTGCTTCTTTAGGTTTTCTCTGCCTTGTATTTTGACCTAGAATATCGCACCCAAAAAATGGGTTCTTGATGAATATTTTATTGTGGCTGAAGGAAAAACACCTTGGTTTCAAGAGACGGTATTTCCAGAGGAAAGTGATTTTGATGAAAACCCCTCTACTAGCTCTAACTATAACACGTTTTAAACCAGAAATGGTATAAACTTCTCAAAATCAGAGGAAAAAACACCGTAATCTCTTATTTCTTCAGTTCAGCATTCAGAGAATAAAGTAGCCTATCAATCTGGCACTGGAGAAAAACAAAAAGGGTAAACAGATTTCTATCTGCCTACAGCAACAGCTTTTGCACCCATGGGTAAAGGTAGGTGAGATGGGGTTCGTCTGGCCAAAAGGAGCTGTCCAAACTAGAGTTGGTCAACTGAAGTGCCTTTTACTGGATATTATTTGTCATGTCTTATGGTGGATATCTGGAATATGCAGGCTGTAGGTCTACCTATTTAGTTCAAAATACTGCTATGTATTTTGAACTACAACCTGCTAGTATTATGTGAAATGGACATTTATATGTCTTTTGCATTAGTGGATAAGCTCTTAATAGTCTTTTTCCAAGAATAAATGTTCTCATTTGCAAGTCCCTTAATCTCATGCTCTGTGAATTCTTTTAAGATCCATTTAGAATGAAGCATTTCTTTGAATTCCCCTTCCAGCCAATTTCTTCTCTAAATGGCTCATGGAATGGAGGGGATGGAGTGTGTTTGATGTTGGGATGAATCGTGGGCTGGCTAAAGCCTTTGACGTGGAACAACTTCTAACTTTTAAGAAATGCATGCCAAGAAGCACTGAATATATTTAATCTCTAAAGCCTTTATGCTATTAGAACACAAAATGACAAGCTACCATGACATGGCTCTTTATGTAGAGGATACTTGTATTGCAGCAGGTGAAATTAAAGGCTTAAAAGAAACCTGTCCCCTTCTCTCTCCCATTTTGTCCGCACATGGTAGGATTTTTTCTTTCTCATAATCCTTTGTATATGAAAGCAAACTCCACAGTACTTTCAGGTTCCCTAGGAAAGCCTCTTTTCCATCACTTTTCTAATTAGATTTCAGATATGTTCTCTGCTGCCAGCAACCCTCCAGCTATGTTCAGGAGTTTCCTGTTCTGCATTTGGACTCACTGTATATTTCAAAATCCCTGTTTGTCCTGTTTCATTCCAGAAGCTTCACCCAGCTGTGCTTACTACATTACTCTCCAGGAGGATGCTAATAGGGATTTGCTGTTATACCTCCCTCCGTCCTCTGAGCTTTTCCTACAGTCTCCATCATAGATGTACTCCTTCAGCTTGCAAGGATTGTGCTTTTACACAGCTATTGACAAACGAGCAACTGCAGTACATTCTTTTGCAACATACAGCTCCATTACTCTGGTAACCTCTTGGCAGGGCTCCTCATTGTCAGAGCTTGTTTGCTATACTGTGGCACAGCAAGCATACACACACATGCACAAATATATGCATGTACATCCCTCCCTTGAATTCTATCAGCAGCAGCCTAAGTAAGACTTTAAATCAGCCAAGATTGCCAAGTCAGCAGAAAACAGAATAGTGATTCTGATACTTTCCAGTTCTTTATTACTATCCCGGTAATCCTACTGCAGTTAAAACACATGCTACAGTTTGCTTGACACTTTATGACTTATTAAAGAAAATACAAAATGATACTTGAAAAACACACTTTCTATGCTGGATAAAAATGTAAGACGTCGACAGGATTTTTCCAAGGAATTGCTAAGAAGGTCTGTAGTTGGCAGTACGGCAGGATGCCAACAAAGTTACAACTGAAGCTTTCTATAGTTTTAATTCTTTACTCAACTTTAGGGAGCAGTTTTTGATTTAAACCCCAAGACTCAGTATATTATGACAATATGTAACTTCCTCTGATTTTCCTGGGAATGGAATAGAAAACACGTAAGCACTCAAAAGCAGGTAAGCACTCAAAAGCACATGCACAGTAATAATGAACATTAGGAAGTGTCCATTCCTAGTGGAAAAAGTCAAGAGGAGGAAGAATGTGAAAAGACATTAAGTTTGTCTCACTACTAATATGGGTCCCTGGAATGGTGATAGATTGGGGTTTGGAAGAATGTAGATATTATACACAAACATGTCAACTGTCTGACAAAAAGAAACTGAAAAAAAGACAGTGAATTAGCAGTAAAATACCATTCTTTCTTTGATGAAAACAGAAAAGGACAAGAGATTGCAGTGTTTGTCTTTCTCGAGGCAGAAATATACATAAGGAAGTGGGTGTTTGTTTTCTTATATTTAGCTGGAAGCTAAAGAAGCCAAAGCCAGATTGTTCTTTCTGTAATTGCGAAGTGTGTACACACTTGCAATAGCTGCCTTTTGCTACTTCAGTGTGCCACTACAGATGTTTTATTAAGTGAATTGTAATCTCCTCTCACCTTGAGAGTCTAAATTCATGTGGTGATATAATGGGATGTTCTTCCGTTTATGTTCCCTTTGATTCTTTTTCCCCTTTTATCCATTTAAATGCTTAAGACAGATGGTTTGAATAAGTCAGGAGTACTACCTTTTTATATACTTTCTATCTTGTATCCTACATTAAACTATTTCTGCTGAATAATAGGAGAAGGAGTAGTCTTTTGTGTGAATAGATTTGTGCAAAATAATCGTACTGTGCAGCACAACGATTGGTGGGTGAGCAGTGATCTGTTCCAGGTCTTTTTCTATAGCTGCAGGAATGTGATTTTTAGAAGATTTGCTATTTCAAACATTCCCTATACATGCATCATGAAGGGACACAAAAGAAGTGCCATTTGTTTGGGAATCTCATCTTCTAAATGTATGCTTTTAAGGGAGAAAAGATATTTTTTACCAGACCACCTGAGAGAACTGGGGAAAAGGAACGTTATTTTATGCTCAAAGATTCTTCTTTGGGTCTCTGACCAACAAGGACTCTGAATGTGAAGGGTGATGCCTCCCATATTTTTTTTATTTGTATTGTTTGATTTACTAAGAGATAACACATATCTCTAGCCCTTCTGCCTTAGGCCATGGTGGTTACCACATCTTGATTTTATCTTTGGAGCTTTGCCTTCTGGTTTGTTTGTACACGGTGATTTGTCTGCATGAGAATCTCTTCTCATTTTTAACCAATTTGCAATTTTAATCAGCTTATATACAAGCTCTTATTTAGAAACTTCTTGCCTGTATTACGTAGAATACAGAATCATAGAGCCATAAAATGGTTTGTATTGGAAGGGATCTTAAAGATCATCAACTGCCCTGCTGTGGGCAGGGACATCCTACACTAGAACAGGTTGCTCCAAGCGCTGTCCAACGTGGCCTTGAACACTGCCAGGGATGGGGCAGCCACAGCTTCTCTGGGCAACATGTGACAATGCCTCAGCACCCTCATAGTGAAGAATTTCCTCCTTGTATCTCTCCTAAATCTACCCTTTTCTATTTTTAATCCATTACCCCATGACCTATCACAACAGGTCTTGCTAGAGAAGTTTGTTCCACTCTTTTTCATATGTCCCTTTAGTTACTGATAGGCAGCAATATAATAATGTCCCCATGAAGCCTTTCTGTTCTCCAGGCCAAACAACCCCAGCTCTCACAGCCTGTCTTCATGAGAGAGGTGCTTCAGCCTCCTGATCATGTTCATGGCCTCCTCTGGATCTGCTCCATGTCCCTCTTGTGTTGTGGGCCCCAGTGCTGGATGCAGGACTGAGCAGGAGTCTCACCAGAGCAGAGCAGATGGGGAGAATCACTCCTCTTGGCCTGTTGCTCATGCTTCTTTGATGCAGCCCAGCATACAGTTTTTTTCTGGGCTGCAAACACACACTGCTGGCTCATGTCCAGCTTTTCATTCACCAGTACCTCCAGATCCTTTTTGGCAGGGCTGGTCTCAAGCCCTTCATCCCCCCAGCCTGTATTGATTCTGGGGGTTGCCCTGACTCATATACAGGATTACGCACTTGACCCTGTTGAACTTCGTGAAGTTTACGTGGGCCCACTTCTTGAGCTTGTGCAGGTCCCACTGGATGGAAAACTAATTGCCCTAAAAACTATATTCTGCATGTCTTTACTCTGTTTTCATTCTGATTGCTATGCTTTTGGTTTTGTAGAAAGATATCTAAATGGCCATCCCTGCTTTCATGGTAAGAGTTGATATATGACTGAAAAGATTAAAAGAACTGATCTTATTCTCTGTATTCCATACAAGTCACTGAGTCATCCAGCTACTGAGCCACTACTGTTCCTAGGCCAGCTTTTGATCATGTCCAGATTTGGAAGCATAGCAAGAATTTTATAACATGCTCCTTTACAATGAAAGGTCTATTGAAAGCTACTTTGCAAGGAAGGAATTCTGTAAGAGTTCCAAATGCATAAAGTACCATCATTTGATCCTGATTAGGCCAATCTGTCAGGCTAAGCAGATGTCCACTGAAGGCATAGAAGAACCATCTATTTCTATCAAGAATATGGTTCAAAACCTATTACTTAAACTAAGGATTTGATCTGACTGTAAAAATCCCCATGTAAATAAAACTGCTGTGCCTGTGTGAAATCTTGCCAGCACTGATGGGGAGTTTTATGTCCAGGACAGTTTGGTTATACATTGCAATTTGGTGAAGAGAATAAGCTGTTTGACATTAAGTCAACACAGAGCCTAATCAGCTTGCAGGAAATAAACAAACTCCCTATCTCTCTGTGAAGCTACACTGAGCAAAGCTCAGTAGCACTGGGAAATCCCAGGCTCCAGATCAAGATGCATGTCAGTTGTAGGGCTTTGGATGCAGAAAGCTGAGCTAACTCAGCTGTAACACAAGAGACCACTAGCGTGAAGAGCACATGCACTGGAAAACAGCTCAGCTGTGGATGTGTGTGGCAGCTTGCAAATGAGTGAGAGGTCTCAGAGTGTGAATGACTGATGTTAATAGTGGTTGGAGTTAAGAACATGTGGACAAAGTATTGATCTTGGTTGGAATTGCATGAGGAAGATCATAACTGAGTGTTGGGCCATACCTTGCTGCCCTTGCTGCTGAATGGTTTCATTCTCCTATGTTGTTTGATTGTCACTGTAATACACTTCCTACTTACAATACTGCCAAAATCAGGGCATGTATAGTATCTGGTGCTGCTTGTGGATCAGTCAGCAACTTTAGCAGTGAATAGGTGAATAATAGATACATATGGAGGCAAGAGGGATCAGGACTGAGCCCATGCTACTGTTCATGGCTCGTCTAGTGCACTATTTAAAATAGATTTTTAATAAATTGCTGTTCGTTTTGTGATTCTTGATGGAGATCAGGGCATCTTTTTGGCAGATGAAGCACACACTGAATGCAGTATAAATGCATATTGAATACGGCATATACGTGTATTAAGTAGCTTGAGGTGGGAAACATATCTCCATATTACCCCTTTATTCCCATAATACTCTGAGCTGCCTGTGATCCTGATGCAGGTAGGACATACACAGGGAAGGATCACTCTTACCTTTCCCTGTCTCTCACTGTAAATAATGACTGATGATTTGGACATTGGCAAGAGACAAGTCAAATAGGCCTTTGGTCTAACTCCAGGTGACACATTTGTATTTTATGTTTTTTTTTCTTAAGGCATGGCTAGTAAAGGTAACATTTTTGAAAGCCTATTGACTTGGGAGGCAAAGTTTTATTTCTAAGTCTAGTTACATCAGTTCAAGTCAATAGTATGTCTGTGCTCCCTGACCTATCCAATTCCCACCTCATCCCATCCCTAGGGCTATTCTTCCGATTGCCTGAGGATGCTTTTTCTGACTGTACTCAGCATCATGTTATAGTGACAGGAACTTTTGGGCTAACAAGATTCCCATATGTGTCTTTCTTTGGCCATGAAAGGCTTCCAAAGTTTCTGTCTGAATGGGGAACCAATCTGATATAATTCCTATTTGGATTAGCAGCCTTAAAAATGAATACACTTTATAACATTTTCAGAAGTGCCTTAAAAGCTTGGTGAAGATCAAACATCTGAACAAGGACAAAACCTTCAGAGTCCCTAAATGCCCACTCTCCCAGCATATCATAGCATAACGTAGCATAGCATAGTATTGTCTATCTGGAAAAAAGACAGGCATGACCTATTTACCTACTATGGGCCATGCTTACATTCATCCAGCATATAATGGTCTTGCTTATAAGGTTAGCATGGTTCATAATGGTAAATGATTTTTAGTTCGGTAGTTGCAAACTTTGATCCCAGCATCAGACAAAATCTCAAATGCACATTACAAAGCTGCCACTATTTTTAGACTGTGGGAATTCTTTTAAAAAGAGACAATTCTTGTACACTGTATATTAATTCATCAGAAAGCCTTTCCACATGGTAAAATAGATCTGGAGAACAAAAGCATTGAACATAGCAACTTGAATAAGAAGACTGTCTTTTATTGTTAGCTTTGAAGCACCGAACAATGTCTGCGACTTGTGCTGCGAAAGGGAGAAATAGAGACTTTCACCTACATTTACATTGTAATGTTCTCTCAAAATAGAATTCCTCTCTGGCCCTTGGATAAATACCATGCCGTAGCTTGGGGATATTTCTTTAATTTATGTGGCTAGTGACAACAGAATTGGACAGAAACAGTTCCCATTCTCAGATGTTTATTGCCACTGCTCAGAATGGGGCTGAGCAAGAGTAAGCAGCAAGGTGAAACCTTTCACAGTTAAAGGGGCTGCGCTAGCCTGACAAATTACTTGAATTCTGATTATTAAATTGATAATCTGTAATGGCTGGCTCTAACACTAGCCTATCTGCAGGTAATATACCCCAAGATGAATTGGTGATACTTCCTACCAGACAGTCTCATCAGAAAGGGAACAGTGGCATAGACAGCAGGATGGTGAGGAGGGGGCTGGTTGCATGTGAAGATGTGGCAGATAATGAAATGTGACTTGGGTGTCAGGTGTTGTCCTGCTATTTAGTTCCCTGCCAGTTCATTTGTTTCTAATAATTTGTTTGATTAGCAAACAGAAAGCCCAGCAGAAGGGAAAGGAGGAACTGCAAGAGGAACTCCACTTGCTGATAGAGACAAAGGAGTTTTGGTTTTGTTACAGCTGAATCTATTCTACTCCCTACACACATTTGCATAGTCTGCCTTGTGCAAAATATCCTCTTTGTATGTACCTGCAGCTACCTAAGCCCTGCGTGTATGTATCTGAACTGCTGTCTTGCTACATCTATCCAGCAGCATTGGGACAAAGCAAAATCTGAAATACTGTCTACCCTTTTCTTACTGCAACAATCTATGGACTGTTTGGCTATTATTAAAGTTGTCAGCATGGTGCAAACATCTCCCTGACTTTCTACCAGGGTTATGATTTTTCTCAGTTGGCATTACTGTCAGCACAAGCACATCAGGGGAAAGAGAGATTTGCATACTGGCTTAGAACTACTGCTTTTAAGCCAATTTTATTTTAATATGCATTAAACCCCCCCAAGACTTTACTCTGCATTCTTAATAGCAGCTCAGTAGGAAGTCTGCTGGACACAGAGAAAGACTGATCAGGTAATCTCAATGCATTATATAGTCTAGATACAGGCAAAATTTTGTGCTTATTTTTGCTCTGTGCTTAGTACATTCACACAGGTAATCCTGTGTGTTTTCAAAACTCAGCTCAGGGTTTTCTACAGCACAGAGCATGAAAAACCGCTGCAGACCAATCACTCTGCTAATGGGATTCTGTCCATAAAAGTGTCTTTCATAGTCTTTGGGTCTTTTAAAACCAGATTTTTTTGCAAATGCCATGCTACCCAGTCAACTAATTTTGCACGTATTCATAAACTCAAGCTAAGCTAATAGTTCCCATTCCATAGCACTGACTTGGCAGGCCACACAACCAAAAGCTTAAAGATTCACATGACTGTTTGACTCATTTGTGCTTCACGTGTTTATGTGTTGATGTGAAAAAGGAAAGACAGACTGTGTATGGACCTGCACAGAACTTCTTGTCTACATTGCTCTCTACTTTTCCACCTCTGACCCTTGCAATTGGCTTTCTATTGGCACTAGTGAAATGATGGCATGTATTGGTGGGGAATTAAAAACAGACTTTGGGAAAGTAGGGGGTTGAAAGTAATTCTGGAAAAAAAGAAGCCGCAAGAACTACTGAAGAGTTTCAGAACTCATTTGGCATTAACTAAAATCCTATCCTCTCTTGGGGAGCCAGTCAACAGGAAGATGCAGCTGATGACATGACTTTTGATGCCCAGTGCATTCTGTCTGTCCCTTGTTGATTTAAATTTACAACAATATTGTCCCCATTGCTGTGTGTTTTTCTTGGTTCCCTTCAAGTTGTGAAATCTGGCCAGGACAGCATGACAAATGGTGGGTCAAGTTCAAAAGGTTTAGTTTAGCTTGCACAACTATTGCAAAATTGAGATAGTCCTCGAAAGACTGTCTCAAGATCAACTGGGTCCTCAAAGAGATCAGTAAGACTTCTTACTGGTTTGTATTTCCACTGATGTGAAGCAGTGTATGGGGCTGGGAATGAGCATACCTAATGATGGTCTACTGCTTAGCTGCATCTGCATGTTAATTTACAAGGGGAAAAAATGTGACAGTCTCAAACAAATTTGCCATCATTTATCCCTGCTTGACTTTTGTTTTTCTGCTGCACTACCTAATGCCTAATACCACCTCAAAAATCACCTGTCCTCTTTTTGGCTTTCATGCTCAGCCTTTCACTGAAGAGTTTGCTTTTACAAAAGGTGTGGTACAAGAAGCCCTGATTTGACTATGTGGGATTTCAGTTGTGAGTGCCTTTTCAACCAGAATTGTGTTAATACGTGATGGCCACAGACTTAAAACATCAGTTCTAATGTAAAAAAAAAAATCTCTCTATTTTTATTCTCCTTTAGCAATTACTGAATCAGAAGGTTTTAAAATGTATTTTGGAAATGTTACTGAAAACTTTCTGTAGCAGTCTCTTGTCAAACGCATTTCTAAGGTTAGTAAACAGCTGGAAAAAAGATAAATCAGTAACTTCTTGGTTGCAATACTTTCTTCATTCATAGCTAAACTCAAGGGAAAATGAAAAGAAGGGGAAATTTAGGCAGATCATGTACAGTTATACTTCTGCAGTTCTTGGAAATGGAAGACCGTGGTACTATAGTTACTGATTTTTGTGGAAAAAAGTCATTGCATCAAAGAAAGAACCATGCCATGGAGAGACAAACTTCTTTCCCCAGTATCACCTATTTACACGGAAATGTTTTGACCTGGAGGCTGGGTGCACATGGGTTTTCCTTCTGCTCCAAGGCAAATGTGACCTAACTGCTCAGCTGTATCATGGAGGAAGGAGTCTGGCCTGGCTCCAGAGACAGTGATGTTAGGAATGAAATGTGGGTACCATGGAGGGTCAGTGAGACAGTGTGAAATGTAGGTGAGATGTGTCTATTGCATGGAAGTGGGTGACATGTCGGATCTGTCTGAGAAAGCTCCTCAGGGAGATTTAGTGTTAGAAAGGAGTCTTTGGCTTTGTCCTTTGTTTAGGTGGATTATAAAATAAATGGAAGTAGCAGTGAAAAGCAGAGAGACCAGAAGGGAATGAAGAAAATAAATAAATTACGGGCAGGTAAATCTGCTCATCTTTGGCATAAAGGCAGTGAGTAAAACTATGAGAACAGCTGTGGTACCTTTCAGAAACAAAAATTGTTGTCATCAGCATGAGTGGGGTGATCCCTTCCTTCTGCTTAGTGTTGGTGAGACTCATCTGGAGTGCTGTATCTGGTGCTGGGCTGCTTGCTACAGAAATGACATTAACGCACATTTCCAGCAAAAAACTGATAAAGGAATTAAGGACTTGGAGCATGTGCCAAACAAGAAGTGTTTGATAGAGCTGGGGCTGTTTATTCTTTAGAAGAGAAGACTCAGGGGAATCTTATATAAAGTCTATAAATATCTGAAGGGAGGGTACAAAGAGGATGGAGCCATGATCTGTTCAGTGGTGCACAGTGAGAAGGCAAGAGGGAATGGGCACAACCTGGACTACAGAACTTCAATTTGAATGCATGAAAAAAGGGTTTCCTTATTGTGAGGGTGACCGAGCACTGAAACAGTTTGTGTAAAGAAGTTGGGTAGTCTTCATCCTTGGAGATATAAAATACCTGACTGGACACAGCCCTTATCATCCTGCTCATGCAGGTCCTTTCCCACCTCCACCGTTCTGTACTTCAGTGGTAAGAGGAATTTATTCACCAGCTACAAATGCTGGCCCTTCTATGTGCAATGCTATTTTTAATAGCGCTTGAATCCCAAAAGTGCTTTGTAGAGCTCATCGGCTTAGGATGAATAACTTTAGATATGGTCCAGAGAGGGCCTACGGATTCTCACTTTTGTTTCATTTCAGAACCTAAGACCTTCAATTATGTAGCTTGCCTCTGAGAGTTTCATTGATGTAAACTGATGATTTAAAAAAATAAAATAGGAATTTTACTTTCCTGAAAATAATGAGAGCAACATAATAGAATTTTAATATATATTGTCATATAAATTAAGTGCCTGCATCTTCCTTTATCCTTCAATATTTTGAGAAGTTAAAAGCATGAAAGGAATCTCAATATTCCTTCAGAAGTAGTCCTATGCAAGATGAAATCACTATTTCTGACTTACTCCATAACATTTGATTGATATAAAACTCTCCCTCAAATTTTGTATGGCTTTATATTAAGATTCTATTAATAAAACATGTATAAGGGGTTAATAATGATTGATAGTGCCTTTAAATGCTTTATAGATTTGCGCAATATCTTAGTTATAAGCACATCAATGGATGGCAATACTGAATGTTATAAGAGCTAATCAATCAAATTGTTGGACTGCATAATCCTTTACCCATTTCTTTAAAGCTCCACTTGTCATTTATTAACCCTTCATAAATCACTTCAAAGTGGAATCTAAATTAGAAGTATAGCATTGTGAACAGTGACTTCTCTGACATTTTAAAGACTTTGAGTACATTTTCTTTAAGGCCCCTCCAGGTGCTACCCATTGTACCTGCAATTGGAGATGATTTGGCGTAATAATTTGAAAATAGTCTTCCAGTCTGAGTACTGAACTTATGATTCTAAACTTCAATGGACCAAACATAAACTGAATCTGTTCCATTAAATCTGTGGGGTATCTTCAGGTACTGACAATTGAGTAGGTATCATCTTTGCTTCCTTCCAAAGACAGTGACAGTTACCTGACTTCTCTATCAGATGATGAAACCATTTATATGTCTTGTGTAGTCCTTTCCTGTTGCACAACAGAATTTTGTAAATGAGGACTGAAAACTTTTTCCCCAGATAATTAAAATGCACTCTATAAGATAATGATCCTAGGTACTCTCCAGACAAGATAGTGGGTGTAAAAAAGACAACAAAGTGAAATAAATCAAGTAAACAAATTCCTAATTTAGCCTTTAAAACAGTCAGGCACATCTGGTGCTCTCTAAGACAGGATTTATGAAATTTCAGCATTAGTATGCAAGATTAGTCTACAGTTGTGAAGCAAGCAGTGACCCGCCTCAGGGTCAGAATAACATGCTTGAATTAATATTTAGATACCAGTAGAGTACTCAATGTGTTTCTTGAATTGCTGTCTCCTGAAAAGAAGTTGGTTGGCAAAGGTAAAGATTGGTTTGGCATTCATGGTCATGTAGTGCCTGACCTGTGGCACAGGTTTTGAAAAATCCTGCAGTTGCCAAGGACTTGAGAACACAGGCACAGTTCAACAACCAACTCATGTATGCTTGACTCTATTGATCAAGTATTGTAGCTACAGGTTAGCAAGCTTTCCTGTAGTCATGGGAAGAGGGTGAAATACTGGTAAGAGGAGAGAAAGCAGCAGAAGCTGCCATTTGCTCTGACCCAGTTTTGCACTGAATTTCATTCCATTCACGAGCATCAGCTGGAGAAAAGTGTCAGGCTTGCATTAAGTCCATTGCAAAAATGAGTTAAATATATTAAAGAAGATCCAGCAGCTAGTTAGAATCAAACCTCAAGTAGGGACAAAAAGCTGAAACCACAGCTGGTACAAAGCCAATTTACAGCAATATAAAATTTTGCCCACTGAGGTGTATGGAAGCAAAATGTCAGTATTAATAGCTTCCTCTCTTTGTTGTATTCATCAGAAAACATTACTTCATTGGTCTGTCATGTGAAGATGGAGTAAGTTTCAGAAGTTTTATAGATTTGTTAAGTGGATTGTTATTTTTGCTCTCTATAAAATAGTCTTTATATGAATTCTCTTGAAGAAATGTTATGACTAATTGTTGGGACTTGTGACTCTTCTTAAATAGGTTTTTACCTTGCACACATAGGGTTTGGAGGTTGTATTAAGCAAAAGATGAACCTGCTGTGATGATATCTGTTTATTTGGACTACACCATCTCTTCAAACTCCGATAGCTTTTATTGGTTTATAAGGGAAACATCTTTTTGGAAATAAATAAATGTTTTGCCTGGATGACTGTCCCACATCTGTGTTTTTCTAGTGAAATCCCTAAAATAAATATCTGATAGGGCCCTGAGCTCCTGGAAAGTCACCATATGCTGCTTTTGGAAGAATCAGAATTGCAAAATAGGTGTTTTGAAAAGAGCATGCAAAAATACTTGCATGTCTCCTTCACTGGAGGACAAGAGCTGTCATGCAGCTACAGCAATGGGGTTGTGCAACTGTATTCTTTGCCAGCTGCAGGACTATGTATGCATAGGGGATTGCGATCCTTGGTCTCCCTCTTTAATAAGTAAAAAATAAAGACTTAGGTCTTCAACTTCTATCTTCCTGTCTACACTCTTCTTGTACTACTTCTCTTTTAGACTCTGGCTTTTTTGACTTGGAGTGCAGCTCTTAGCTCCGTTGGAGCTTTTCCTGGTGACAATAGCCAAGTCATAATGCAAGGGAATCTTCAATGAGGACTCTGAGCCAGGCTTGCAGCCTCTCTCTATGCTCATGGATTTTGTACAGATGGGTGCTGCTCTTTCTTTCCTTGTGTGGTCCACTCCACAGTCCCTAGTCTTCTCTTTGTGTTGTATTCAATGCCTGGCTTAGCTGGACTCTAATCTTACCTTGGGCTGCAAAACACAGCACCTGTGTAACGGGGACTCTATCCCATTTTCCATTCAGGAGTGCATAATAACAAGCACAAACAAAATAAGGGTTGCTTTTTTGAGCTGAAGTATCTCATGGCCATGAAAACTAGAGTCATAAGGTATTTTATTAAGAGGCAGTGTTTGACTTCTCCGTGTGTGAGTTTAAGTAAAGAGGATTAGGAAATTCAAATGAATTACTCACAGAAGTAGCTTTCGGGG
>JANRGW010035192.1:0-12206 GCA_024733675.1 Psilopsiagon aymara
CTGCCCGGGGGGGCGGCCCCGGGGAGCGGCGGGGAGCGGCCGCCGGGCGCGCAGGGGCTGCGGAACCTGGGCAACACGTGCTTCATGAACGCGGTGGTGCAGTGCCTCAGCAACACGGCGCCGCTCGCCGAGCTCCTGGCTCTGGGCCGCTACCGCGCCCGCGGGGCCCGCGCCGAGGTGACCCACCGGCTGGCGGCCCTGGTCCGCGCCCTCTGGACCCGCGACTATACACCGCAGCTCTCCGCCGAGTTCAAGGTACGGCCCCGCCGGCGCGCCCGTCCCCGCGGCCTCGGGCTCTGCCCTGTGCACCCCGGCGGGAGCCCAGCTCACAGGACCTGCCAGCATCATCCCACTCTCGGCACCCACTGGCACTGCCAGCACCCACCAGCGCCCCTTCTGGCCCGCAGCACCCACTGGCACTCCCAGCTCGCAGGACTCACTGCCACCATCAGCACCTTCCAGCACCCCTCCCAGCTTCGGGACCCACCTATATTCCCCCACTCCCAGCACCCCCAGCGCACAGGACCTGCCAGCATCACCCAACTCTTGGCACCCGCCAGGTTCCCCTGCTCAAAGCATCCACTCCCCTGCCTCATCTTCCCCATGGACCTCGCCCTGCTCCATTGGCTGCCCCCGGCCCCGCTGCTGTCACCCACCTCTGCCTGGGCTGCCCTCACTCCAGCTCTGAGCTCTCACCCCTCAGAGCTGTAAGTGCAGGCAGGATGGAGGCTGTGGTGACGGCGCAAGACGGGAAGGTGCCCCAGGAGCCTGACTCAGCAGCCTCAGGCTCCACCATTGAGCGCATCACCTCCCTGCCGGGCATGTACCAGTGTTCTGCAGGCTTGTGCCCAGCATGGGGACAAGGACGGGGCAGTGCTTCGAACCCGGCATCGCAGCTCCCCACGCTGAGGGACACGTGTCTGCCGGTGACAGCTCAGCAGGGACCCGGTGCTGCAATTCAGCTGCCACTGTTGTTTGCAAAGTGCCTGCAGGAGCCGCCGGGAAGCCGGGCTCCTTCCTGGGCTGGGCTTTCCTGCAGCCAGGCTGGGTCTGGGGTACCTGATGCTCTGCCCTGCTTTTCCCAAGGGACCTGCCCGTGAGAGCTTGTTGCCTTTCAGTTCCTTGTAGCAAAGTAATGAGCTCTTGCGGTGCTGGGTGCAGCTTTTCTGTACCCTTAGTTCCCGAACACGCACATTCCTTAGGCACAAAGCCAAACAAACCCTGAAACTTCCACCCTCCCCTTTGGATTTCTTCTCTCCGGGTGCTACCTGCATCTTCTGTGAACTTCCTCCTTGTTATTTTTCTTCTTAAATCTGCCTAAAGATTTTAAAAATTAGAGCAGAGTCTGTGACTCATTTTGCTTGAAGCCCACCCTCTGCTTGTACCAGGATGCCTGTGCCAACAAGGGTAGGGTGAAGGGGGAGTGGGCTGGAGGGGCTCTTGGCTCAGGGTGTTCCCTGGCCGTGCTGGAGGTCTGTCCCAGCAGGATCTGCACGGATGGTTGGGCTTTAACTGTCAGCTGGTTAAAATCCACAGGGATGCTCCATGTTTCTCCCTCCCAGTTCTGGTCTTGGGGCTGAGCTGAAATTGTCCTTTCCTGGCTCTGAGCAGCCACCACTATCCCAGGCTTGGAGCTGAGGCCATGGGAATCCACAGCTCTGCCTTCAGGGTGCTCCCTGCACCCCCATTCTGGGGTTTGGAGTCAGGGACCCACCCCGGCTCATGCTGCTCTCCTGGGAGCTGTTGACACAGCTCTCGTGCTGGTGGCACCCTGGCATCAGCTCATCCCATCAGGCTCATTCCCCCAGGGCCACCCAAACCCCAGGCACGAAGCACTGCTGGTGTGGTGGCCTGGTGGCACCTGATGGGCATATCCTCCTCAGGCACTGCCTCAGCCCTATGGCATCCTTGGCCCCATGGCCTAGAGCAACCTGCTCTAGTGGAAGGTGTCTCTGCCTGTGGAAGGGATTGGAACTGAATGAGCTTTAAGGTCCCTTTAACCAAAACCAGCCTGTGATTCTATAGCCTTCCCAGCCCTGTTCTTCCCACCATGTCCCCTGGCAAGGGGGTACCTCCCATTAGGCAAGGACATTGTGCTTTTTGTCTAACAGCAAAATTAATGCAAAATGATGGGGGGAAGGATGAGAGGGGGTGAGCAGAGGGCAGCACCGGGCAGGGGGAGCTGGCGGGGCTTTGGGTGGAGGGGCAGAGCCTGGCAGGGGAGGTTGCTGCCTGCCGGGACATCCCAGCGCTGGGAACTGCCTTCCTCTGGCTGTCACACTGAGTTAATGCCTTCAAAGCACATGGGGCAGGTGCTGCTGGTGGGTCCCCATGGGCTGGACTTGCCCATATGGGCTCTGTTGGGGTGTGCCCTGTTCCCTCCTGAGGACATCCCAGCAGCTGGAAGCTGGCACACCACAGTGATGGGCCATGGAGCCTTTCTTTCGGCTGCTTGTGCCAGTGTCCACACTGCTCTGCTGTCCCCAGGGATGAGATCAGACACTGTTGCAGGGGTGGGATTTTAGGGTGGGTGTTACTGAACTGGGCTCAGCGCCCTCCCGGCCTCTCTCTTGCAGAACATCGTCTCCAAGCACAGTGCTCAGTTTCGGGGCAACTCACAGCATGATGCCCTTGAGTTCCTGCTCTGGCTGCTGGATTGCATGCACGAGGACCTGGGCTCCGCCTCCCTGGCCCCACAGACCCATGTCTCCGAGGAGGTGAGTGATCCCTCCAGGGGAGTTCTCACACCCTGGCATGGGGAGGGGGTCCATGCCATGTCTGGGACCAGGGAAGCTGGAATGTCCTGGGAGGGAGAGGGCTGGAGGTGTCCCCCTCACCCCAGTGTGGGATGGGATGCAGGTGATGTGGTTTGGCAACTGCCAAAGATGCCAGGGGGATGGCGGGGTGCTGGTGCTGCAGGACTGGGTGGGGTGGTTGTGGTGCTGGGAGAGCGTGGAGCCCGTCCAGCTGAGAATGCTGTTTGGATGTGCACCCTGGTTCTTGGGGTTGCCCCATCAGGAGGAGATCCAGCCCCTCCCAGGCCCCCTGCTGCTGGCTAAGCCTGCTGTAATTACAGTGGTGGGCAGCTTTGCTGCTGGCACAATGAAGAATTCAGTCTTCTTCCCTCCATCTGCACTCATGCCATCACCCTGTCCATGCCCTGCACCCTGCCTGCCCCCTTCCTGCCCCCTGCCTGCTCCCTGCCTGCTCCCTGCCTGCCAGGGTGCTGCCTGTTGCAGCAAATGGATTTGTGCAGCTGGGTTTGCCACAGTGGCTTGGCTCAGCCCTGGGCTGTCCCATCTTGGGCACAATGGTCCTGCAAGCAGTTTCATCCTCCCTGTCCCCAGCTTGGGGCATCATTGTGGCTGTGGCCGAGGGGTGCAGGTCTGCCCTCCAGCCTTGTGTGGGCACAGCTCTGCTGCATATGGCACAATTCAACTGTGGTGCCCATCTCCAGTGCGTCTGGAGATGCCAAAGCATGCCGTGGCTGCTGGCATTTCAGGTGCTGCCGTGGCAATACCCAGGGCACGTGTCTTGGCTGCCAGGAGGGCTGGAGGTGGAGGCATCCCTTTGGGTTTGGGGGAACATTTTGAGGGCCACATGCAGGAGAGGTGCCGTCCAGATCCCCTCCTGCTCCACCAGATGGATCCTGGCCCCAGGCAACCCATAAGGACACGTCAGGCTCAGCGGGACCCAGTGCCAACAGATGGCACAAGGAAAATTCCAGTATTACTCACCACAACAACAAAAACTCCCATCTTACCCCAAACCAGGCTCCTTTCTGCAACTGCTCTTCTGCCCTCCAGCTCTGCATGGCCATAGCAGGGGATGAAGTTGGCGGCTCCTGTCCTCTGTGTGGGGACGGCGCTTCCTGTGGCTCCCAGGGCAGCATATGAGCAGGGAGACGGCAGGATGCAGAAAGCAAAATGTCAGGATGCAGGCAGGGAGATGTCACCTAACCAGGCAAGTTTAGCTGTGTAATATGGTTGCATCCCAGCATCTCCCTTCCCTATGGAGCAGAGCAGAGGACTTGGCTCTTCTTGAGGTCCCTGGGGCACATCATGCCTGCAGGATCTTCTCCCAAATTCAGCAAAGGCAGCTGCCTCCCTTCCTGATTTCTTGCCTTTCCTTGGGATAGAGAGAAGGATCTGTGCTGGCCCTAGGAATGAGTGGCAGAACCCTGCCAGCACTGTCCTCCATGTCAGTCCCTGCGAAGGGCAGGGAGAGCAGAGCCCATGACTCAGTTTCCCCACACACTGAGCAGGGGACATGGAAAGGGCTCTCCCTGCGCAGCTCCTCACCCACCCCAAAGCAGCATCAGGCCCATGGAAGAGATGGTTTCTCTCTCGCCTTGTGTGCTGGGCTGGGCTGGGTCTTGTGCCTGAGCCTGGGGTGCGCGTGCTGTGCTGGGTGCCATGCTGGGTGCTGTGCCAGGGGCCATTCCTGGGGGGGAACTGCACCAGCCAGAGCTGTTGTTGGCTCCAGGGTCCTGGGGATTCGCATGGGGTTAATTTGCTCCTGGTCACATTTGCTGTGGGGGGAAGGCCTGGGCAAGAACATGCACACCCACTCCAGGGCTCCTCTCGCACAGACACGTACATGGACACATGGGGACACACACAGACACATGGACACACACATGGACACATGGACATGCAGACAGACACACAGACACCTGCCCACTGCACCATCTCAGCATCTCATCCATGCACGCCCCAGCTTCCCAGCTGCTCCCAGCACCCATGGATGGTTTTGCCAGCACAGTAGGTGCCGGGGTGCAGTGTGCACCTCGCCACTGAGGCTGCCTGCCCTGCGTGGTGTGTCCTTGTGTGCTAGTGCTCCTTGGGAGGGGCTGTTAGCGGGAAACAACTTCCTCCCCCCTCAAGCTTTTCCCTGGCGGAGGTGCTGGGGCAGGGGGTGAACCCTCAGTGCCCCCCCGGCTGGCTGGTGGATGGGATGTACCCCAGAGTTTCCCCAGAAGAAGGCATGCAGGGAGCATGGAGAGGACAGCAGTGCAGGTGCCAGGCAGGCATCGCTTCAGCATCATCTTCAGCCCATCCTCAAGCCATGGGGACACCAAAGCTGGGTTTGGTTCACTCACACATGTTCCCAACCCCTAAAGAGTGTGGGGTCACCCCAGCACCTCACTCACCTTCTTGTCTCTTGCCTCTGCAGCCTGGTGAGGATGGGAGCGGTGCCGACAGCTCCTCACTGGCCTCCCAGCATCCCCATGGGCAGAGCTTTGTGCAGAGCCACTTCCAGGCTCAGTACAGGTGAGCGGTGAGGGCTGGATCCTGCCTGGCCAGGCCTTCACCATCCTGCAGCCCCAGGCAGCACTGGACGGGCTTTGCAGGCAGTTGTCCAGGGAAGGGATAAGCCAGGGAGTGCTCAGCCCTGCAGAGAGGCTCCATCCATCCATCCATGCATCCATGCAAGCATGCATGCATCCACCCATCCATCCATCCATCCATCCATCCACCCATCCACCTATCCATCCATCCATCCATCCATCCATCCATCCATCCACCCACTCACCCAGCCAGCCCATCCAACCCAGTGTTCAGGACCTCCTTCCCGGCAGGCATTACAGTGGGTGAAGGGATTTGGGACATTTCTTAATCCACTTCAATGCCAGCAAACATTCTGTAAGTACCAAAAAAGATTCAGGGATGGTGGGAGCCTAAGTCCCCTTGGCAGTGCACGGTAGTGTCCTGCCTGCTCCCCCCTCCTGTCACAGCCCTCAGGTGCTGGCGGTTGTGCCAGGTCAGGCATCCCAGAAGCATGTTTTGGTGTGTGAGTGGATGCCTGATCTTTGGGAGTGAGGACACAGAGGGTGATGTCAACCACGTCCAATGTCACCTCCTGGCATGGAGACAGATGTGGGCAGCTCCCAGCCCTGCTACACACCTTCGCTGGGCATTTCCTACTCCCTAGGAAGAGACTCCCATTGCCTGCCTCGCCTTGGCTCTAATGAAGCTTTGAGTCATTTCCTTAGTTATCAGCACCCAGGATGGAGAGTCACCAGGAGATGGCTTTTGTTGGGACACATGATTTTACACCCCAATAGCAGTTTGCTGGTGAAAGCAGGGTGGCTGCAGATGTGGCAGGGCTCAGCCTTTGGGGAGTCAGGCAGAGCTGTGGGCAGGACATGGGCAGGGCACGCCCTGGTTGTCCTCTGTCAGTGCTGCTGCCTTGGGGGTAGAGCAACCCAGTAAGGCGTGGTATTCCTCAGTTCCCTACTGGGACCAGTACCTTTGTCAGTGACACAGGGGATTGGGTGCAGCCTCAGCGTGTTGGCAGGTGACACTACAGTGAGTGACACTGTCGACCACCAGAGGGAGGGGATACCATCAGAGGGGCCTGGATGGGCTGCAGGATTTGCCCACATGAACCTCATCAAGTTCTGCCAGGCCAGGGGCAAAGTCCATTACAGACTGGATGGTGAATTGAGAAGAACTTGGGAATACAGTGGGTGTTAAGACAGGGTGTTCTGGTGCCACAGCCGTCCATGGGAAGTGGGAGATCTTGGTTTCACTCTGGCTTCTCTAGTGCCAATTACTGTAGATGGCCTTGTTAGGTTTCAGAGTGAACAGACCGTTGGATGGGGCAGGCAAGTACCATGGCAGGGTGCTGCAGCCCTAGCGTAGGTGGGGATGCCAGGGGTGCCATGCCAGTGCCGGTGTTGCACCTTGGCTGTCTTTCACAGGTCCTCCCTGACATGTCCTCACTGCCTGAAACAGAGCAACACCTTCGACCCCTTCTTGTGCATATCCCTGCCCATCCCGCTGCGCCAGACCAGGTGAGCTTGGCCCTGCACACCCCCAGCCACTCACCCGTGCAGCAAGAGGCACAACCACTGCTGCCGGGGTGTCAACTCCCGCTGAGTCATCGGCTTATTTGGGGGAGGTGGCGGCAGCACTGGGGATGGCTGACAGCACCGCTGTGGGAGCCTCGTCCAGTGGGTGTTTGCTATCCCAGAGTCAGAGCCACCGTACTGGGGCGCGGTGGTCCCAGCACAGTCATGAGCAGTGCGGGTGCAGCCTCAGTGCGGTGCCTGAGGCGTGCCCCCGAACCCCGCGGTGTCCGCAGGGCTCTCAACGTCACCCTGGTGCTGCAGTGCGACCGCCGGCGCTTCGTGCGCGTGGGGCTGGCGGTGCCGCTGGCGGGCACCGTGGCCGAGCTGCGGAAGATGGTGGCACGGGAGGGGTGCATCCCCCCCGAACAGGTAACGGGGCGAGGTCCCGGCTCGGGGCGGGGGTGCCCCGCAGCGGTGCCGAGGGTGCGGTGCCGCCCGCAGGTGCTCCTGGCAGAGGTGTCCCCGCGGGGCCTCCTGCGCTCGCTGCGCGATGCGGAGCCGCTGCGCGCTGCCGGGGAGGCGGCGCCGCTCTACGCCTTTCAGCCCCCCCCCGCCCGCCGCACAGGTACCGCCGCTGCACGCAGCCATTGGCTGCCGCTGTCTGCATGTGCCGCTCTGATTGGTTGGGAGCGACTCAGGGAGCGCTGCGGGAGGCGGGAGCATCCCTGGGATTGGTGGAAGGCAGTCATTCCCCTTTTTGTGATTGATGGCTCAGCGTGTGCTGTGATTGGTGAGGGAGTGGCCCCTTGTCTGCTGTAATTGGCCAAAGGCAGCTACACTCCACTGGGATTGGTGGTTAACATACCTTTAGCTGTGGTTGGAGGGAGACAGGTGGGCTCTGCTGTGATTGGTGAAAGCCCTTTTCCCTCCACTCCCGTGATTGGTGGGAGGTAGGTATGCTCTGTTGTGGTTGGTGGGATCTGTGCCCTCTCTGCTGTGATTGGTGGGAGCCCTGGCGCTCAGGGTGTCGTTGGTGGGAGGCAGGTGTGCCCCGCTGTGATTGGTGGGGGCCTCGTTTCCCCCTCCGCGCCCCGCCAGTGACTGGCTGGGAGCAGGCACGCTCTGCAGCCATTGGTGGAGGCCGAGCCCCCTGACCCGTGATTGGTGGAAGGCACGGGGTGCCGGGCTGCCTCCGGACGCGCTGTGCCCGCAGGGTGCAGCCTGCCCGGCTCCCCCGGCACCGCACAGCCCCAGGGGCCTCCCCGGGGTCCGGCTGCCGCCTGCTCCTCCGACTGCCTGCACCGCCGGGCAGGCGGCCGCATCCTGCTGCTGCTCTGCAACACGGCGGGCGCCGGCCCCCAGCTCGCCAGGTACCTGCCCTGCCCGTGCCTCACCTGCGCGGCGCTGCCGCTGTGCCCCTGGTGGGACGCAGCACATGGGCGCCCCTCCTCAGCTTTACGGCCCCCGCTGTCCCCAGGTTCGGGCCGCCACTGCTGCTGCGGGAGGAGCGGGGTGTCTCCTGGGAGCAGCTCCAGCAGAGCATCCTGGTCCAGCTGCGGGCCCTGCTGCGGGGAGAGGTGCAGGCACAGGTGAGCGTGACAGGGAGGACGCCTGCTGCCGCTGCAGCTGTGGCAGCGATGGAGCCACGGGTGGCCATGGCATCTCTATGGGCAGCTGTAGTGGAGCAGTGGGTGGCCCTGGTGCAGCTGTATGTGGCCATGGTGGCCCCGTCAACAGCTGTGGTGGCACTGTGGGTGCTCATGGTGGAGCTGTGCTCAGCTGCAGGGTCACTGTGGGTTGTGACAGCCCTGGGGGTGCTTGTGGTGTTGGTGCTAATGGCTCATGGTCACTGTGAGTGGCCATGCTGCCCCTGTGGGTGGCCATATTCACACTGTAGACAGGCAGAGGCATCACAGAGGATGCCCACAGTGTCACCATGGGTGGCAGCAGTCTTCTTATGCGTGGTCATGTTGTCACCACAGTGGCCAGTGTCACCATTGGTGGCCACAGTGTCCCTGTCAGTGGCTGTTGGTGTCCCTGTGGATGGTCACATTGTCACTGCAGGTGGCCAGTGGTGTCACCATGGGTGGCTACAGCACCACCGTGGGTGGCTGCAGTGCCAGCCAGCTCCTGCAGCAGAGCTGCACCAGCCCAGCCACCCTCCTCCGCACCCTGGTGCCACCATCCTATGGGTGCTGGGGTCCCCGTGCTGCCCTTTGCCTCCCAGCCACACTGTGGCCAGCAGGATGGGTCATCCCCCATCCCCGCATCCCCATCTCCATGGGTGTCCCCTGCCAGCCCAGCCGCAGGGACCAAAGAAATCTCATTTCTGGGGCTTTTCTTGTCTTCTTTCACAAAGCGCGGCTCCCCCGGGCAGGAGGGCTCTGCCTCCCGACAGCCCCACAGCCCCCTCTCCCTTGCAGGGCACAGGAGCCCTCTTCCGCATCCGCCTGGCTGGGGGCTCAGCCCCCTGCACGTACCTGTCCCCACAGGACCCCCGCCCTCTCTGCCACCCTGCCATTGACAGGTAAGGGCACTGCAGGGACAGGATTGTCCCCAGGATATCCACCCACTTCCCAAGGGTGCAGTGGTGTCGCCATGGCTGGCCACAGTGTCCCTGTGGGAAGTCATAGTGTCCCTCTGCATGGCTGTGTTGTCATCATGGATGGCCAAAGGTGTCCCTGTGGCTGGCCACAGTGTCAACATGGGTGGCCGCAGTGGTGGCCACCCTTCTCCCCAAGCACTGGGTCCCCATCCCTGTGTCTCTATTGCGGATGTTACGTGGGGAGGTGGTGGCCATCCCTGCCTGCCACTGTGGGGTGCCGAGGGGGTGGCCCCACAGGGACAAGGGTTCTGGGGCATCTTGCCTCATCCTCACCCCAGAGCCCTGCAGCTGAGTGGGGCAGGTGGCCCTCCCCATGTGAAGCTGACGGTGGAGTGGGATGTGAGCACCAAAGAGCGGTGAGTACCTTGCACCCAGAAGGGTGGAGCATCCCAGCACTTGGGTCACCCTCCCTGATCCCCCTCTGCTGTCATGTCACTGCCCCCCCCCAGCCTTTTCGGCAACCTCCAGGAGGAGGTGGTGCAGGATGCAGACAGTGTGCGGCTGCAGCAGGAAGCGCACGGGCAGCAGCACAGCTGCACGCTGGATGAGTGCTTCCAGCTGTACACCAAGGAGGAGCAGGTACCGGGCACCCCACCAGCCACGCAGGCAGCAGCCACCCTTCCTGCACGCTGCCAGCATCCTGCCCGCACTCTGCCTGCACCTGGCAGAACCCCACCGAGGGCAAGCTCTGCGACTGCTCAGTGGCTGTCAAGGTTTGCGGTGCTGGGGCCGCTGGGGAGGGAGGTGACCGTGGCATGTGGTGTCCCCAGCTGGCCCCGGATGACGCCTGGCGCTGCCCACATTGCAAGGTGCCCCAGCAGGGCACGGTGAAGCTGAGCCTTTGGACGCTGCCCGACATCCTCATCATCCACCTCAAGCGCTTTCACCAGGTGGCTGAGCACCGGCACAAGCTCACCACGCTGGTGAGGTTCCCCCTGCGGGGTCTCGACATGGCCCCTCACGTGGCACAGCGGGGCCAGGCTGGTGGGCAGCTGTTGGGACGCTGGCCCTGGCAGGGCCCCCCCCGCCTGTCCCCAGGCTGCCCCCGTGACTCCCTCTATGACCTGTATGCCGTCTGCAACCACCACGGCAGCTTGCAGGGCGGGCACTACACCGGTGAGCGGCACGGGGGGAGCAGGGTGCAGAACCTGGTGTGGGGTGCTGCAGGGGGCTTGTCACGGGGCAAGGTGCGAGGCTTGGGGGCACGGCAGCGGGGTACATGTGGGATATGGCATGGGGTTGGGGGGCAAGCCATGCCGTGCCATGGAGCAAGGTGTGGCACTTGGGGGCACTGCAAGGGGATATGCCATGGGGTACTGCATGAGCTTGGGGGAGACTGGAGAGGGGTGTGCCATGGACCATGGCACGGGCTTGGGGGGCCCTGCAGGGGTTGCCATGGGGCACAGCATAGGCAAGCTGGACACAGGGCACACGCACAATGGCTTTTCAACCATGTCAGGGCACGCATGGCACTGAGATATGCTCCCTCACAACAGCATTCTGCTTCCCCAGGCTGTCCCCATGTTGGGGCTTATACTCCCCACTGCACCCCGGGACTGGGGGCAGACAAGGGCCGTGACACCCCTCACCCCTGTGTCCTCTCCTCACCTCTTGTCCCCAGCCTACTGCTGTAATGCCCTGGATGGGCAGTGGTACAGCTACGACGACAGCAGGGTGGAGGGGGTGCCGGAGGCCGAGGTGAGCACCCGCAGCGCCTATATCCTCTTCTACCAGCGCCGCAAGGCTGTGCCCACATGGTCTGCCGGCAGCTCCGTCAGGGGTGAGCACTCCAACCTCCCTGCCACCACCCTGGGCACGCACGGCACATCTGAGTGCACATACGTGCATGAAGAACACAGCACATGTGTGCGCAGCAGAGCCAAATGTGTGTGCATTCTGCACAGCTGCATGCACAGGGACACACATGCACAGCTGTGCATGGATGGCACAGCAGCACACAGCGTGTAGCCAGGTGTATGTGCATGCCTGCATGCAGTGTGTGCACCCAGCACACCCATGTGCACACACTTTCACATGTGTGTAAGCAGATGCACAGATTCCTGCAGCCTAGCGCACACGTGCACATACATGTGCACATGGGTGTGCAGGCTGGGGACGCAGGCGTGCAGCACAGCTGGCATGTGCAGCATTGCTGGTGCACATCCCCCCCGTGCTTCAGACTGCAGCCACACTCACCGTGCACTTGTGCCCACACAGACGTGCATGCATGCCCACACAGATGTGTATGTGCACCCACAGATGTGCATGTGCACCCACACAGATGTGTGCGCACCCAGAGATGTGCACATGCACGCACAGCTGGTCTCAGCCCTGTGCTCCCCTACTGCTGCTCTCCCCTGGGTGCTGCGGCAGCGGCCACCCGGGTGGAAGCCCAGCAGAACCCTGCGGCCCGGCCCAGCTCCCGCTCCCCACAGGCTCCCCGCTGGCCGAGCACTGGCTGTCCCGCCTGGGCAGCAGCACGGGGACCCCCGCAGCCGCGCAGCCCTCCCTGCCGGGCGCCCACCACACCGCCGCTGCCCAGGAGAAAGGTGATGCTGAGCACCCCTTCCCCACGCCAGCACCGCGGGGTCTCCCGCATCCTCCCGCTTCACCCCCGTCTGTCGCTGCAGGTGGCTTCGAGGCGCGGCCCTTCGTGCGGGGGGTCCAGCGCCGCAGCCTCAGCCCGCAGCTCCCTGCCGCTGGCGGCCAGGAGCGGGGCCCGGAGGAGCTCGTGGCCTACCTGGAGTCGGGGCGCCGGCCCCGCTGCACGCAGCGCCCGCTGCTCCCGCTCGTCTCAGGGGGCAC
>JANRGW010035194.1:0-19435 GCA_024733675.1 Psilopsiagon aymara
CCTTCAGATACTGGAAGGCTGCTATGAGGTCTCCACGCAGCCTTCTCTTCTCCAGGCTGAAAAGCCCCAACTTTCTCGACATATCTTCATACGGGAGGTGCTCCAGTCCCCTCATCATCCTCGTGGCCCTCCAAAGTCATATAACTTTTAAATGCAAGCTTCAAAGTCAACAGTAAAACAAATTGCATATGAGAATGACCTTTTTGAACTAATAATTTAAGGAGAGCTTTTTATTTTACAATTCAAAATGGGTGTTTAATCATCTTACAGTCACGGATGTGTATCTTGATGGCAAACTAACTAGCAATCAGTATACATCAATGTTCTAATTACTTTGACTCAATATGACTTTTTTATTTCTAAAGGATAACCTTTCTAAAATTAAACACATTAGCTCAGTCTTAGATTATCAGTTTCATTTAAATGCTGGTTTGTGTTTATTTTTCAGATTGAATATAACTTCCGATATCTTCAGTGTCCCTTGACACTTAACAAGAAACTAAAGGATGATGAAGACATTTTCTATGAACCACTTACCACTTTAAATGTAAGTTCTGTATTTTACTCTGACATAATTCCGTGCTTTCTTGCTCTAGATAAAATCAAGAGGTTTGAATCTTTCGTAATAATACTTCTTCTCTAAATCTCATAACTCTGTATGTTTAAAATATATTGGAATAAACTATGGGCAAAAATTCTTACAGTCTAAGTTAAAAAGTAACATTTATTTTAAGTTTAGATAAAAATTCTTAGTTTATTTAAACAAGTGTGAATGTTTCAAGAGAACACGCTGTACATGCAGGTAATAATGCATCGAAGAAAACCATACTCCAGTCATTGTAGTGAACATGTTCTGGAATGTAAGGTGTAGAAAAACCTGACAAAACTTGTTTTTTCACATGCTAATTGCAAAATACTTTCTGTGCCTAAAACAAACATAGCCAGTCTGTCTTCTCGTTCTTTGACAGAAAATGTTTACAGAACAGAATTTCTGGCTTAATTTGATTACTTTTAGGGCTTCCTGTTAGCAATTAGACTTGGTATACTGTCTAACAATACATAGATATTTTCTTATTAAATGTAACTAGAAAAGCTTTGTAATCTCAGAGCTATAGTTGGCAATAGCCTGTACAACTTTTTGAAGCTCTAAATGAACTAACAGAGTAGCAGAAAGAAGCTGGGTGCCTCAGCAGACAGAGAAGGCAAAATAGTAATAGCTTTGGGCCAGTGTGCGTAAACAAAAGGACTTTGCAGTATCTTACAGACATTTTACTTTTCATTAGGCTAATATTCAAGGAAAGAAGGTGGCTTACCCAGTTTTGTAAGGACTATTACTTAGCTAGCTAGATGAGATAAGCTTGATCCTTCTGCTTTGTTGTTTTGTAGGCCATGGTACGTCACAATCGCATGGAGCTGCTCAGTCATCCAGTGTGTAAAGAATATTTGCTTATGAAATGGTAGGTGTATTTTAATGTGCATAAATATCATATTGCATGTCAGGATGAAGGTTATTGTGCCTGGAAGTTGTTTACTAAGAGGTACATATCTGTAGCATTAACTGAAATGAATATATTTTCCATATAACCTCTCATGAGCACGATTAGAATGTGCTGATGACTATAATACAAAATGTAGCTTAACATTTTTTAATGATTCATATTTACAGCAAAGATAACCACTATTGGTGTTCCCACTTTATTACAAAAGCGTATAGGAGGATTGATGACTTGAAAAGAAAGGAACAGTATTTTAGGATAGCCAGTACACTTCTGTCCACTTAAAGCTCAATAAACACATTCTTCACAAAAGGACATTTTGAGAAACGATTATTTCTTCATCTTGAAAACGTCGTTGGCTGTTACATTTGAATGCATGTTCTTCAAAACTTATATAGTGTTGTAACTTTAATGTTCTCACTTTCAAGGATGGCCTATGGGTTTCGAGCACATCTAATGAATTTGGGCATATATTCTCTCGGTCTCATCCCACTGACGCTTCTGGTCACTCACATACAGCCAGGAAGACCTTTGAATGGAACAGATATCTATGAAGCAAGGCCATTAGAATACGAGGTACTGAGTTTTCTTGCTAGCTACAATATGGTTAGAATTTTTGTTGCAAAAAGGTATGATTATTTAAATAATTTCTAGAATTACGATTTAGCAACTGTAAGGGATGCAATTGAAGTATATCTTTACAAGTGGCAACTTCTGTAGGTAACTTTCAGTTATTATTTCTTTTTTTTAGTCTTTTCTGTAAATTTTTCATCTGGTACATGATTACTTCTGTGTCTTTGCTAATGTGAATCTTCTGTAATGTGGAAGAAAAAAGATTAATATGTACTTAATTTTGAAAAGACAGAATCCAGTGCATTCTTTAGTTTCCTATGTCCATTTAAATTTCAGCCCAAATAACTGGATGTTGCACATTTAAAATTTGCCCTAGAAAGAGCAGTCATTAATAAAGTGCTTTTGAGTATTCAAATATATCTTTCTTTGCCCATATTATGTATTACTTTCAGGCCTAGTATTTTTCTTCACTAAGCTCATAAAGCATGAGGCTATGACAGAGCAATTTGTGCCAGTCTGTATATAGGTACCTCAGGTACAACAGTACTGAAAAATGTGACGGCAGAAATCAGTCATACATGGATGGAAAACTCTCTGAAAGGTTTTTAAGTGTAATGACTGTTTTCTGTAATCCCTGTTCATAAATGTAAACCAACAAAAATAGAAAAAATCGTGTTGTGCCAGAATGTCAGTGATGTACCCCCATTTTGGAATTACAATATCTCAAAGTGAAAAACTTGCTTAGGTAGCAAAGTCACACTGGTATGTGTGGGTCTACTCTAGTAATTTATGAATATTGATCTTGTTCGTGATATGCATAGGATGGAACTGATGCTTTAGTTGGGGTCTTAAGGAAAGCAAGCAAGGATGAACCCTGTCTCAGGATAAAACTACCCTCCATATATACTTTGGGGCTACTAAGAGACAAAGCTCAAAGTTATTTTCAGAAGCTGGAACTGGAATAATTGGGGCAACATAGTGAACCAAAGAAGCTAGACTTGTCAGTTCCACCACTACAGGAGAATAAGGTTTTGGAAAAGAAATGTATTGGTGCGACTAGCGGATGTCCTTTTTTCAAAAGGGTTTCCTTCCTGCAGTTAAACTAAGCAGTATTCTCTTTTTTAAGAAGTCTGTACTGTTCCAAAGCTGAACATTTTACTAGACTTCCATAGAAGGAACTGCAAGTTCTGCTGTTTGTTGAACCTGTGAGTAAAACTCATACATGTCATTACACTCCTGTATTCATGTAAAGCACAGGAGAGTCAGAGCTCTGTCTCCATGGCATGATGTATGTATTCTGAGAAGAGACACCTGTCATTAGCCCTGAAATGGTAACATGCTGGTCTTAATGGAGACAAGGTGGTGTTGTGTGGTGAACTCTTCAAACAATTTTCAAAATTGTGATTTTTATTACTAAGTGCAGTTTTTTTGGGAAATAAAAGACAACTGAAATAAGAACTCAAAAAGGATATGCCAGTAGAAATATGAAATAAAATTAGCGCAAGGGGTATAGAAGATTCACGAGGATACGCTGATATATGAGAAAAATCACATACTCGTCCCAGCACATGTGGGATTCTCAAAGATTTGTAAGCCAGAACTAGTAGAATTGGAAGAATTTGTCTCCACTAGCTCATCTTCTGGTGGATGACGGGAGAATGACTGTGGCTGCCTACAGAATAGAGGGATAACTCAGACAGACCCAGGTCCTCAAATCATCCAAGGCTGAATGGAAGAACAATAGTTGGAAGTAGGTGTCCTGTCTTTCAATGAGTAATGATGCCAGCTGGTAAAGAAGTGGTGCACTGAACAGGGTCCATGAAGGTGCTGGCTGAAGGACTAGAGCAACAGCAGTGTATATGAAATGTCATGCACTGGAGGAGACAATGTCCTAATGACCTACCAATTGGAATGGAGTGTGCAGAAACTATTTATCATGGAAATGCTCAAACTTTCATACTTGGTTTGAATTATTTAAATATAATATACATGACATGGATTTCACAATAAATATTAGCAAAACAGACTTTAGATAGTAATATGTTTATATGAAGTAACCTAACGAATGTAATGTTTATGTAGTAGATAGAGCTGAAAAAAGCATTAATTTAATAATTTCTAATTTGTTTTGTGCTCTGTTTTTTGTTTCAGAACTCATACTTCACAAGGGTGTGTATGTGTTTAGTTTTAATTATGAGTTTACTGGGAATCTGCAAAGAAATATTTCAGCTGATTCAGCAGGTAAATACATAGAGAAATAACATTAATCAGACAGTATTTTTGCATAGCAGTTTGTGTGATATTGAATTAAATCTTTTTTTTCCCTTTGAAAAAGGAAAATACCAATTTATGAAAGATTAAAAAGAAGAGGATTTGAATAGTACAGTGAGTTCACATGTTTAATGATGCATGACTTGTAAATATGTATCTATCTCTCTTAAATCCTAGAAATTGAAATATTTGTTGGATTACTCCAATCTACTGGACTGGACAATTTATACGACAAGCATAATTTTTGTGTCTTCTTTATTTATTAATACACCAGCTCATTTGCAGTGGGAATGTGGAGCAATTGCTGTATATTTGTCTTGGATGAACTTCTTGCTTTACCTTCAACGGTAAAAGTTATTAACATACTTTACAATAAAATGCTTTAAATATTTTCAGATATTTTGCATACCCTAAACCATGAATGATTGAGTGTGATAGCTATGTATTTTATGGGTTTTTTCAACCTATACAAATTTCCAGGTTACGAAATTTTTGATTCCCATAAGAAATTTTTTAATCTACTACACTGTGAAGTAGTTTTCAGTGCTTTACGTATACAGGATAATAGCGTGTATTTTGGCAACTGAAGAAACACAAAGAATTATTTCAATGTTAAGCAACGCCACCACATACGTCTTTTTAAAAACATGTTTCATTATTCTGTAAGGACTTTCACTTAAAAAAACCAGATGTGAATGACAAGAGGCCAAAGGAAGACTATTTTTATAATACCTGGGAGAAGGTAAATTCCTTTATCATTTCACGGATTAAATGGCATGCCCTAATTTTCTATACCATATTGTCCATTAAAGGAATTACAAAGGAGGAAATTGTTTCTTTAGTTGACACAAGGTCCATTTATTGCTAATGATCTTAACGCTGTCACTGGTACAATAGTGTCCAAGAGTTACAGCCTGCAGGAGAGCTGGGTGGAGAGAAAAAGTGTGTGTGGTGCTTAAGACTAATAAATTAAATGTCTTTGTTCCTGAGCAGAACTGCCTTGCAGAGATGAGGTGTGACTGATCAGCAAAAAAGTGCTGATTTGGAGCTGTTCAGAAAATAAGGATGACAGTATGTGATAACAGTGCATACATGCTCTTCTGATCCTTAGTGTATATATGTACTAATCACCCCCATGAGGTCTGGTAGACAAACATGTCATTTGCTGATTAATTTCAGGATCATTTTACTGTAGCTGGAATGTTTAAGGACAAGTTTTATAAACAGAATTAATGTCAGAGTGAGAATCTTTATTGGTACTGCCCCAGCTGGCAAACCTTGTCCTACACATGCCTGACATTTGATGACTAATGAATGGGCATGTCCTCCCTGCTGTGTGCTGTGGGCAAAATGGGGGTTGAACCTAAATACTAAAAAATAAATTCATGATTGAACATCATCCCTTCTTCTACTAGATGAAATGATTCCCAGGCCTGCCTATTCTTCATTTGTACAGCAGCAGTAGACATTTTTCTAACTCATTCAGGCCATCGATTCTCCAAGCCACCTGTAGCTCCATTGATTCAATGGCTTTTGCCTAATAAGATCTGATAAATAGGACAATATTAGGTTTGCTTTACTTCCAGATTGATCTTTTAAGCCTTGCACATAATATTTCAGAGAGAAAATCCCTGGGGAGAGAATTTTCTCAGTGGCTACTGTTGTAGCAAAAAACAGTCATCTGACCCCTAAATCTAGCAGAGGGCATACATTCGCAAGTTCAGGTTTGGGGGAAAAGTAGCTTAATCTGCTTTATGACAATTCATTTTCTGAGATACAGTTTTTGTTTAAGCCAAGAGTGGGAGAGTTTGCTGGATGACAGACTGTTGTTGGAAACACCAATGTCTTAAAATTATACTGCTCCCCCTCTCTTCCTGAGAAATGTGTTTCTATTTGTTTGCTTGTTTTCCGTACTTTGCAGTGCCATAAAAAGAAGAAACTTTTTAAATCAGGCATGTGGCTGGTGGATAGGTCATGATACCAATTATCCTTTGTTCTGGTTGCTAATTTGCTTCAAAAAGCAGCAAAAAAAAAGGATAATTTCCTAATGTTACTATTCCAGGTGCAACAGTTGTAGAATATTTTATTTTCTGTGACTATAGAGAGAGTACAAGTTGCCCATGGAAAGTAGTATCTTGAAGAACTACTGCTCTGGTGCATTAAAATATAAGATTATGTGGTTTAGGCTTGCTGTAAATAAGACCACTTGTATTGTTTTGGATGTGAAGGTACAAGACATGTATACCATCTCAGCATGTTTCAGAGAGGCAAAATATCTCTTTTCACACATGAAATATGGCATTTCTTATTGCCTTAAATAACTGTAAGGGACTCTAACTTCAGTATTTAATAGTTTAGTGGGGGACTAAACTATCTGGAATGACAGATTAATGGTTGGACTCAATGATATTAAAGGTCTTTTCCAACCTAAACAATTTTGTAACTCTGTATCTTTTCTGTTTACTTATCATCTAGATTTGAAAACTACGGCATCTATGTTGTGATGTTCTGGGAAATTTTGAGGACGTTGATACGGATTGCTGTCGTGTTCTTTTTCCTGATATTGGCCTTTGGACTAAGTTTCTTTGTCCTTTTGGGTTCACAGGTTAGTTAAATGGTATAATTAATTTTTTATCATTATAAATATTACTTTTTACTAAAGAATTTCAAGAGGTTATTTACAGATTCCATCAGTCTGTGTTTTTTCCTGATTTTGGTATTTCTTTTTGCAGCAAACATATAGCACACCTCTGCTTTCTGTAATGAAGACATTTGCAATGATGCTGGGAGACATTAATTACCATGATGCATTCCTTGATCCATTATTAAGCAGTGAATTGCCATATCCTTTCCTGAGTTACACAGTTCTCATTATATTTACCTTGCTTATTCCAATTCTTCTTATGAACTTGCTAGTAAGTAAACTATTAATATATCTAAGTGGTTAAGCGCAGGTTTATTCACAGTTTTAGCATATGGAATTACTTTAATGCTTGTATTTCATTTGCTATGTAACAAATTGATATTTTCAGTAACATATTAAAAAGTTGCTTTCCCTGGACTCCTTTTCCCTCCAGTTTACTGTTCCATTTTCCAACAGTTAACCACTGCAAGGTTATATTGCATATCTTTAGGTAGTAACCGTGATGGAATTTGACTTGGAGCATCAATGTATTATTATGAGGTCTTGATAAAGTAAATTAGGGAACAATGATTGCTTTTCAACCTCTTGCTGAATTATAACCTAGAGCTAGCAATATATTTTTTATTAAGAAGCCAAACTCCAGATCTTTACTGAGCATAAAGCAGTAGTCAACAGTAGTATTAAAACTAACTGATAAGTTTGACCTGGACAAAAAGAATCAGAAAACTTGGTAGTGGAGAGAAAGGTGGAAAATATGTAATACATCTTCAGCCTTGTTCCATTCAACATCAATTTTATTATTTTTTTTTTTTTTTTAGGAAATCAAGTTTTTATATGAGCTGAGCAATAAAAATCAAATAATGCCATTTTTTAAGTTAAGTTGTTTATTGCTGCCATGATTAATGAAGAGGTCAAAATTTTTTTTACGTAACAGCAGTAATGAAGAATCAAAACAAGAGATGTTGTTCTAGACAAATCTTTGAAGTAGCTCTTTAGTGCCTTACTGGAAAATGGATAGTTGGCATTAAAAAGCTTCCCACATTTCTTGATATGGATTACCTAGATATGCACATAATGGGTTTGTTTGCAAATTCAAGTGAAACAAATTTAACTTTAGAGTCATTTTGGATTTAAGTATGAATAAGAAAGATAATTTAAATCACAGACTACAATAAAAATAGATAATTAAACCTTTCTTGGCATTTTTAGATTGGTTTGGCTGTTGGGGACATAGCTGAAGTACAGAAATATGCTGCACTCAAAAGGATTGCAATGCAGGTAAGTAGCATACCACAGATGCACTAGCTATGGGAAGGAGATACCATTGTTAGAACACCACTTATTTAATTGATTTATATTTCTTTGCCATCGTAGTTCTCAGGAAGGATATTGTCTTGCAATTTCAGATAGGACTATGAAATCATTATTATTAATGTTCTGTATGTTTAACATAATTTTGGTTGTCTGCACAGGCTTATATTACACATCCTGTTCTTCTGGCTGCATATGATCCTACTTCTGTACGAATTTGGTAGCATCTCCTGAACAGGCAGTCATGTAACATACTTGTTTCTACCCAAGTGAAAACTTTTCTCACAGATGTTCCACTGTCATCTTAATCTATACTGGCTCAGTCCTAATCTAGTAAAAAGGATATAGTACAATTAAAGAGAGAAGATTCCTCTCCCATTCTGGTTTGGTCTTAAAACCTGTGACTTTAATAGGCATTTTGTCTTTTGACTGTTTCTGCCCTGTAATTCTATACTGTGTCCCACAGTGTACCAAGGAGCTATTTGAGCCATTGCACAGAAGTCAACTCAGTTTTGGAACCAGTTTAGTTAGAAGAGTGCACATCTATGTATAATAATTAATTCTGTTAATATAATACTGCTATGACTAGATGATTTTAGTGTCTGAGCTGGACTGTTGAAATATTATACTGTTGCAGCATAGATACTCTGAGACATGAAATCTAATAATAGTTATTTGAATATAATGACATGATGGTTATTTTCATGTGATAATATGTCTTTATCTTAAGAGAATATGTTTTACTTTTAAATGCAAAACTATGTTTAGGTTAATCTTCACACCAACTTAGAGAAGAAGCTACCATTTTGGTTCTTAAGTCGGGTGGACCAGGAATCAATTACTGTATATCCGAACAGACCAAGATACTGTGGATTTATGGTAAGATGGTGAATGTTAGAGTAAAGAATTCTTACTAAAATGTGATAAAATTGACTTGCTTTGTACACAGATTGCTAGGAACATTGCCTTAATAAGACTCAATCATTAACTGACATCAGTGGAATCATGATTAGTCCTTGAATGTTGTCAGTGAAAATGATAAATCAGTTTTAGTGTGGCCTAATTAGTGTTTAAATTCTCAGTGATCTAAGACTTTATTAAGCAAGACAAGCTACAGAAGTTATTCAGATAGAAAACAGAGTTGCTCCCTTTTAAGATTTCTTCTTTTGTCTACTTTTGATTCCAGCCGTGGTTGGTAGACAAATTTTCTGAGTAAACAAACTTTGTAAAACAAATGTTTACTATATAAAGAATAACTTCATAACTGAAACTCTTTTCAGCTTTAACACTGTGTGGAGACTGTTACCATTCACTTATTTGGGATTTTTGATTTATTGTCAGATGATATTGTCTGATTTCACTTTGGTTCCATGTTTTTAGAGTGTGTTCCAGTATTGCTTTGGGTGTGAGGACTCTACCACAGATGCACAGAGCACTGATACAACATTAGAACTAGAAGTTCTGAAGCAGAAATACAGGTATTCATTGTGTTATTTTACTGCTGTAAAAATAAACAAGATTACAAATATAGTGCTATTGTTGAAAGCATTCTAAAGGTCCATACTCTACCTAAAAAGTAAAATTCAGTGCATCTGGTGTCCTTACGTAAGCTTTCTCATTATGGTAACTTAGTATTTGTATTCTGCAATGTATTTACTGTCAAAATACTAGTGTGGTAGAGAAATATTTTTATCCCATGGCAGAGAAAGATGATAGGCTTGTTTGTTCATTAAAGTAAACAGAAGCAATGTGGAAAATGCATTTTCATTTCAGAATTAAAAGTTTGTGTATGGAGGTTTTCAAGGGTTATTTTAAACTCACAATTGATGTAATTCCAATTGTTTGGCAAACATACACAATCTTTCCACTGGTCCGATGGTAAATCTGCCTCAGATTGTTTCCCCAAAAATGAATTGGTGTCCTGGTTCATCTTTGAACAGATCATCTGTTTTGAAAAGCTGGGGAAGGACTTCTCTGTACTCTCTTTTCTTATTCATCTTACCAATATATCTGTAAGAATCACTTCAGAAAAGCTGAGGAAATCTGTTCTTTCTCACTCCATCTCATTCTCCTTCTCCCCTGCTCTTTTTCTCTCTCTTTTTATTCCCCCCCCTCCTTTTTTTCTTTTAATCTATTAAATCTTTGTCTTGCTGCATAGATTATGATTTTTTTGGATGAAGTACTCAACAAGAATTGAAGGGGAGTTAAAATGCACTCTACAGATGTAGGCAAACCATGGAATTTAGCAAGTCTTTTGCATCAGTTAATTTTATGGATTTAAATGTCGTTTGGAACCAGATGACAAAGCCTGTTGTAAGATGTGTGCATATTTTTTTGTATTTTATTTTATTTTTTTTTTTTTTAGGCTCAAAGATATATCAACACTGTTGGAAAAGCAACATGACCTCATTAAATTAATTATCCAAAAAATGGAGATAGTGTCAGAGGCTGAGGATGAAGACAGCAATGATTTGTTTCAGCACAAGTTTAGGAAAAGGCAGTTAGAACACAAGAATAGTAAATGGGATACAGTGTTAAAAGCTGTTAAAACAAATGTGCCTAACCCAAGCACAGAAAAGAACAATAGCTTCTTCTAGACATGGCTATGATATCATGTTGTATTACCATTCTGGTTTACTTTAAGGTCACTTTTTTTCTCTTATTGTCTGTGCATAATGTTAGCGTGATACATCATATATTCAAATATAAAAAAAGGACAGATCCAAAAAAAAGATGCAGGTGCTCAAAACATTATTTAAGGAGACTTAAGATGTCTACATCCAAAACTGTGATCCTAAAAATGGCTGGTTAATCAGGATAGTGCCTAACTCACCAGATGCCAGTCTTGCTGTCCTGACAGTTCCCAAGGCTTCTGCCTAGATCTGTTCCTGGATTTGGTCCTAATACTCTTAGGTCTGTACTTAATTACAGTATTTTCTGTTACAAATATTTTTAGAATATATGAATTTTTAGAAATTTCAATTGTAATCATTTACTATTCAGATGTTTTGGGAAAGCCAATGGGCTTTATGTAGCTTAAAGAAAAAAGTAACAAGTAAGAAACTAATCTGACAGATTGCATTGGAAGCTTTGCTGAGTAAGGACTGCAGGATCAGGCCTGAAAGGTAAGAAGTAAAAAGATCATGGAATTGTAATGGAAGGAAAGGACAGTCTTCTGTAGATAACTGTACACAGTTCTCAGAGGGAACATTTACACTAGCATGCATACAGCAGCGATAAGATGGCATGTTAAATATTAGTCATTTGTAACTTGCTACCCTTATACTGCTAATGTAATTTTGGCCTTCCCGATAACCTAAACCTGACCTTGCTACTTCAATATGAACTTCGGTTTTATTATTTATTTACTGGATATTCAGTGCATTATGTAATGTACAGTAATATGTCAAATAAACATGAATTAAACTGTGTTTAAGTACCTGAGTATAATTGTTTCAAACCCAGTGCTAATAAACTAGTTATGACTATACATGGTTGTAACAATCTGTGGTCTGCTTTTGAATTCAGACATTCTTCCTAAGAACTTAATATACGTTAATTCTTCATGTAAAGAACAATTATCATTCCTATTTATTTAAAAGGTAGCCACAGAAAGGTAATTCACATTGAACAGAACTTGTCCAGTATTCAGAAAATACAGGAAGATGCACTGTGTATTAGTGAGACTTGTGCATTAAAACTGCTGTGGATGGCAGTGCTGTTCAGTAAGAAAAATGCTTTCTAAGCCAAGTGTTTTATGCCGGTTTTGAGGCTAAATCCTTGTCTTGTAAAATGGAGAAAGGAGGAGGTTGTTGCTGGTTTTGCCTATTCAACTACATTTATTAAGGTGAGCAGTTGCTTAATATCAAGTGATGGAGCATTTTTGAGTTTGTTTCTCCTCACGAGCCAGATTCATAGATACCTTTAAATCCTGTGACATAAATCCACACCACTTGTAACTGAAGATGTTTGCTGTTAAAACCGGAGTCCTGTTCTGGGTTTGCCTCCCAGAATCCGCACAGGCATTCTGCATTTAAGTGTGACTGTAATAGGACAGTTAAGTTTGAGGCAGAACATAAGCAGTTGGCTACTCCATTCAAATGGCAAATTGGGGGCGTGGACATAATGCACCGCTGCATGACTGTGTCCACAAATATGCTCCTGGATGCCCTAGAGGCCCCATCCTGAAGTCTGCCTCTGGACGACATCTGCTGTTGAGGTCTGGTGTGTACCAGCACTTTCACATACCCAGGTGGAAAGAAGTGCTTTGCACAGACAATGGAGCATAATGGTGTCTCCAGTTTCCTCTTGGCAATGAAGGGGATAGGGAATGTGTGCTGCAAAGCATGCTGTATCTGCCCCGCATGCTGCAGGAGGAGAAGGTGTAGGTTCAGCTTCAGTGCTAAGCCTAGTGTGACACATTGAGTCAAGGAGAGAACTAGTAAGCAAAGTCAGAATCAAGAAAATAAAACTGAAGGTAACTGTAGTCATTGAAATTGCACGGTAGCCTCTAACCTCACATCTATTCCTGTGAATAAACTGGATGGACTTCTGGTCTACTGTGCATCAGCAGCTCCCTCTGTCAGTGGAAACAAGAATATCCAGGTTCTCGGGATAAGGCCGAGCTTGAAAAAGGTACTTTCTTCTTTCCTTTTAATGGCAAAAAAGTAATTTTAAATTCCTGACAATCTTTGCCATTAACACTAGATGGCAGTGAGAGATAACATTTTTTAGTAAGTAAATTGAGCCTAAATGCATAGTTTTAATTGACAAGGAACAGCAGTAAAGTTACAGCAGAAGCAAAGTAGTCAGCATTCAAGTTTTAAAGATTGAGCCTTTCAAGTCCCATTAAATAGAACTCTGAACCATTTATACACAGCAACTCTTCAGCCTTCCTGAGCATTTAGCTCACAATTTGAGAAATGTTTTCCTTCCTCCCCCGCCCCCCTCGTTGCTTTGCTTCTTTCACTCATTTAGCAGCTGTCATTATGGTGGAAAATACAGATGACCATATCCACCCTTCCCACATACACATCTGAAGCTGACCCTAATACTGTTGCATAGCTTGCCTGCATGGTTTTGGTTCATTTTCTTTTCTGTGGCTTAGCTGTGGCAGGTTCACAGCCTATCAAAATTCTTAGCAACTGCTCTTCCACAGATTAGTATGACTGGACAGTTTGGACATCCAGTGTGGGTCTAAATCAAGTGTAGGATCAGGTTTAAGAAGGCAATGCACATCATCATATACAGAAGTGAATTTGGCAGTACCAGCACTTCTGACAAACTCCACGGTGTGTCATAACACCATTTGAAACGTAAATGCACTTAGGGATTTAATGAAAAATTGCCAAATATACATAGTTTACTGGGCAGTTTGCACACAAGTAAGTAGTTTAATAGATGTGGTTCTGGGCAACCTGATCTAGTTAATGGTGTCCCTGTTAACTGCAGAGGGATTAGACCAGATGACCTTTGGAAATCCCTTCCAACCCAAACTATTCTATGCTTCTATGATTCTGCTAGAACTTACCAATGCATTAGTTTGGGTAGTTGCTCCTGGGTTTGGTATGCATTATCAGGCTACTACCATCAGGATAGTTTTGCAGAGAACTGGTCATTTCCATTGTGGTGGCAGCAGGACTATACAAATTGAGAGCAGAAGAAAATGTGATGGTGGCTGGGAGATAGAGGGCACCTGCTCATTCAGACACCCTTGGGTGCCTACAGAGCAGGACTCTCATGGTGCTGTGCAGAAAGAAAATTGGTCCATTCCTGGAAGAAAGTAAAGAAGTTTAAAAAAGGTGTTTCCTGCAGTTTAAGGTAAAGATTAAGTTAGAACCCAGCCTTTCACCTGCATGAGGGGCCAGTTCTCAGCAGATGCAGAGGGAACACTGGATAGAAAAGTTAAGCCACCTGTATGTTGATTAATATGCAAAGAAACCCCAATTTTGGTCAACAATTATTATTTGGAAAGGCAGAAGGTATTATTAGCTAATTATTACAACATTGATTATTTAACTTTCTATGGAAATCATCAGATAGTGTCTGAGAAGTATAGAGCATAAGAAACTTAATGCAAGTAGCCAGATTTTTCTTTAGGTTAATGCCCTTTTGCCCCACTCTGTCAGTAAAAGGAACCAGAGGAACTGCTTAGGTTGCAATGTAGTGCTCATCAGTTATATCTTTACATTGACTGCCCAATTGAAGGGGTCTCACTGTGGCCAGGAGTTCATTCTCAGTAATGAATGGATAAAATAAAGGAGTGTAGCAAACTTTGCCCTGCAGTTCTGGACAGCGGGAGGCTTTTGTGGGCTTTCTTTTTGAAATGATGGAGAAACTATAATGTCTGGCAAGTGTAAATCAGCTCTGGCGGATGAAGAGCAAGAGAGCTACAGTGACACTGTGTATGAGCTGATTTGTGCCCAGGCCACTCAAGCTTAACTGAACCTGTTAGTTAAAGATGTTGACATCATTATAGAAATGCAACATGACCATGTCACAATAACCATGAGTGAAGGTGTTTCAGCACTTGAACAAGTAGCTCAGGAAGGGAGAAGTCTCAGCAAGGGTAGGACCTGGTTTAGAAGTTAAGATGGGAAGTACTGCAAGTGATGAGAAGCAATGCATTTTACGTCATTTCATGATTGGGAGTCGTATTTTAGGAAGCAGAGCAAAGTGTAAAGCTATTAATTTCAGAAATAAGTAATAATATTATTAATATTTATTTTTCCAGAGATGTGACTGCAGTCTAAAACAGTCATCAGCAGGAAACCAGGGATTGCCAAAACCAGAAAGTTCAAACAGGGCAGTAACTTGGAGAAAAATGAAGAGAGGGAAACTGGGAATAGCATTGACATTCATGTGATCAAACTAAAAACGTCCAAAAGCCCCAAGACACCACTGGCACGGTCAATTTACAACAGTGGTGCTCACCAGAATGTCTAATTCAGATGCATTCAGCCATGTCTTCAGATCAAGGACACAGTGAAGATCATTTAGATTTTTAAAACCAGAAAGCAAACTTCTCATCTCAGTCCTGATGATAATCCCTGGAGCTGGCAATGTCCATGAGAATGATTCAGCAAGCCAGCAAGGAATCGATGCAGTGCTAGATAGCCACAATGGACTTCAGGAGTTATTTCACATTACTTAAAATGACTCACTTCCTGAAGATTTGAATTTTGACATTTATTAGCGTATTCTCCTAATCTGTGGGATAATTACAGTCGAATTAAATGTCTGAAAGTAATCATGGTTAAAAGTTATCCACTGTCAATGTTACTGTGTTGTGAGGAAAGGAACATGCGTATTTCACAGGGTTTGATCTGCCTCTTTTCAGTTTGAAGATTATGTCTACATCTTGCATTCATGAAGAGTTGAAATATGGTGGCTTCACCCTAATGAGGAAAAGTGATTCTCAAGGCAAGGGGCAGCTGCAAATTCCTAGGCATGAAATAGTTTGTGTTAAAAGCACATTGGGCATTTGAGAATCAGAGAGACCAGTTTCAATTAGCAACATTCAGCCTCCAATCACAGTTTTGACACCGTGGCAGTGCTCCCTCAGAAGCACTTGTTGCTCTGAGTCCTGCACCATGAGTTAAAGCTTCTTCCTCCACTGCATCTGCAACCCTTTCCAACTGTCTTTTGTGCCTACCAGGCCTCAGAAAAACACAAGAATGAAAATGCTAAACAGCTGGGTAAGTCATTCAAGCACCCAAATTGAAAGGAAAATGAAGCAGGAAAGGATTACAAACAGCATTCCAACAAGTAATAAAAAATAAATTCAAAGTTAAAGGGAAAAGAGAGATGGATTCATGCGTTCAGCTTGGGTAGCATACTCAGTGAAGGCACCACCACCTTTATTTTGTTGTCCTTAGAGCAAGGTATCTGCAGTAACAGGATTTTTACGCATGCATATTTATATAGAAATTATATTTTAGATGAAAGCTGGGAAGAAGAGAGCTCTTAGCATATAGAACATCATTTTTGTCCAATGAGATCTTGCTTTCACATATCCATGGTGATGACAAGAACAGAGTATTTCAGATTCTTCCTATGACCACTCCACCATAGTAGCAGGAGCAGGAGGAAAACACTACTTCTGGGAAATGTCAACAACTCCTCTGGTCCATGCTGCTGAGAAAGTACAGCATCCAGGGTGTTACAGGTAGAATCTATGTACACAATTGTGTCTGTAAAAATAAATAACTTTACTTTTACCAATATATATATATACACACACTACATATATATTTTATTTAATCTATGTATCTTATGTGTAATATATAGTCATAAATATTATATATATAAAAAATAGATGGCAGGTGTTTCGTACTTGTGAGTATGGCAATCAGTACCCAGGGCCATGGTACACCCCAAAAGATTCTTTACTGGGAGGGTGGTGAGACACTGGCACAGGATGCCCAGAGAAGCTGTAGCTGCCCCATCTCTGAAGTGTTCAAGGCCAGGTTGCATAGGGCTTTGAGCAACCTGGTCTAGTGGAAGCTGTCCCTTGGCAGAGAGGTTAGAACTAGATGATCTTTAAGGTCCCTTCCAACCCAAACTATTCTATGACCCTATGATTCTATAAATATGCAACAAAAAAGAAAAAAAAAAAAAGGCAAAAGCTTGAATCTCAGATGGCTCTAGTAAGTCTGTGGGATGCTCTGATCTTGCTTACTTTTGTCTTTGAGAAGACCAAGGACTGGTTTTTCAAATCCATATCTGATCTAAGTTTGGGCACTGACTATTTCTTCCTTAAGAGAGCTAGCTGATAGACACGTAAAATATGTACTGCTTTATGAACAAGTTTCACACACAAAGGAAAAGCCAGGGAGTTCTGCATTACTTCAGCCCTTAACTTAAACCCGACAGACATTGATAGTTAATAGAGCCAGACTGATTTTGTTTCATTACAATTTGCTCCCTTGCTAGTTACAGTAATGCTTTCTTTCTCAGCATGTCAAAAACTCACTTTTTTCATGTTTCCTCATTAACATTTTGAAACTAGCCACAAGATTTCACTACTCTCTTCATTCCTTCATATGACTCATGATATTTTGCTTTGAAAAGGTCTCAGTTATTCTGTAACATAAGCAAATAAGTACTGGGGGGTGTAAAAATATATGTTACAATTACATCAGATGAAACAGAGACAGACAACCACGATCAGAAGCCTGAACCTCAGCTTCCTGCTGACCAGACAAGGATGGGTCTTCTGGAAGGACTGAGGGCGATCCAAAAGTTGGGCTGCTATAACCAAGAAAAAACATCTGGAGAAGTGAAAGAGTTTCCCACAAAAATTCCTTACATGAAGGTAAGGCAGAAATAAGCACTGCTTAACACTAAAGATCTTAGAAAGTGAAGGTGACTGACAGAATATACCTCTTCTGCTTCCAAGCCACAGTGTCATCTATGCCCTGAGACTGGGAACCCTCCCATGATGTCGTGGTTCCTGATGTCTCTTCTTCCCTTATACGAAACCCAATTGTCACTTTCCCATCTGCCTTCACAGCAGCTGTGGTTGATCTGTGGTCCCTTCTCTGCCTGAAAGCAGTTGTATGATGGATGTCACCACAGGGAGAGGTCAGGCACAGGGTGGCCTAGAGGATGTGACCCCTGAGTACCCCTTCTTAGACAGGGCACAGTTGAGGCTTCCCTTGAGGTGCACAAGCTGGGTTTCTGTGGAAAGCCCTTGGAAGTGACCATGCGCTATTAAAATAACTATTTTCTTAGCTGCATAAATTATAGATGGACAAAGAGGTCAAGAAAATCCATGTGGAGTAGTGAGTGCAAGCTGGGAAGGAGGAGGTGCGAATATAAAGCATACCTGACCCAACCTGGGGGCTGCAGGCAATTATGGCTACCTTAGAAAGAAGGGGAGACAACATGAAAGGTGCTAGAGAAAAGCTAGCTTAGAGGGCATTTCTGATCTCTTTGGGATAGAAAAGTTATCAATGCTATAAAGCTTCTTGAGTTTGACTGGTGAAAGCAAAGGGTACTGGGAGAATTCAGGATGGAGTCAATAGTCCACCACAAGGACTGTGAGTCACCAGGGAGCTTTGTTTTCCAGAAGAGTCATAAAAGCATTTTCCACTTATCTGAGTAAACACAACAATGCACGAATTATTCCTGGGAAGCTCATTAAACATGTACTAATGACTCTGGAGATAAACAATATAATCCTAACTCCAGCATGCACACTTTCTGATGTAGAAATCTGGTTTTTAATGACTCCAATCCTACTTTACAAAATAGCCTTTAAAGAAAGGACCAAATGATTGGTAAAGAGCTTACTCTTGAATTATAAAATCAAGTAATAATATGTTTCCAGGCCTGTGTATATCTTTCCTCATAGGCTTTAGAAGTAGTTAAAGCATAAAATCTCTACCTAGAGAGAAATAAAAGAGGCTGAAGAAAACAAAAATAAACATAACTTAAGCTTTGGTTTATTTTAGTGTATCTAAATAGTCAGACTTGTGAAAAGTGAAGTGCTCCAGTGAGACTAAACCAAAATTAAAGCAGGGTTGGTCATTCTTAGATTTAGCACCCACAATTGTGTCTGTCCATCTCCTGGTCTGTATGCGTTGAAATGATGCTGCGATAGCTGACAGCTTATAAAAAGAGGGAATGTATACTCCTGGTTATTCTAGACCCAATGAGAAATCCACTACTGATTCTTGCTCCAGCCAATGAGCCAGCTTCATTTGGAGCTTGGCTCAGATGCCTCTATACAAACTCCCGTAGGACGGGGAACAAAGAAGAGGAATTAGAGACATGTGCATGTCTACGGGGATATGATGTAATAAGCACCACAGAAACGTGGTGGGATGGCTCCTATGACTGGAGTGTTGGAATGGAAGGTTACAGGCTCCTTAGGAAAGACAGGCCTGGCAGGCGGGGAGGTGGAGTTGCTATTTATGTTAGGGATAGACTGGAAAGTATGGAACTCTGGGCATAGGTGAGCAGTCGACAGAGAGTTTGCGGGTCAGGGTTAAAGGGAGAACAGTGATGGGAGACATTATTGTGGAGATCTGTTACAGACCACCTGACAAAGAAGACTTTGTGGATGAAGCGCTCTATAGACAGATAGGAACAGCCTCACACTCACAGGCCCTTGTTCTCATGGGGGACTTCAACC
>JANRGW010035194.1:26304-45832 GCA_024733675.1 Psilopsiagon aymara
GGTGAGGCACTGGAATGGGTTGCCCAGGGAAGTTGTGAATGCTCCATCCCTGGTGGTGCTCAAGGCCAGGTTGGACATAGCCTTGGGTGATATGGTTTAGTGTGAGGTGTCCCTGCCCATGGCCGGGGGGTTGGAACTAAATGATCTTAAGGTCCTTTCCAACCCTAACTATTCTATGATTCTATGATTAACAGACAAGGCTTCAGCATATCTCTTCTGAAACCCAGGGAACCTTACTAGAGATGATAATTATGGCTTGCTCAATTTAATAATTATACAGGGCTATACTCTGTCTGCACTCAGTGCCAATTCTAAGCTTTCATGAAATATATTTGCTTAAGTTTAATATTTTTTAGGGAGGACTGCTATAATTTTCAGGGGAGGAATGCAATTAGATGAAGCCTAACAATGTTTCTGCTAGCCAGCGGATTTTTAAAGAGTTTTGCCTTTATCTTTTTTTATAAGGAGCTGTGTTGACATCAGCTCCTGCTTTCAAACATGGTGTGGCCCCAGCAATTAGGAGTTCTGGGGATTAAGTAAAAAGTCCTTTTTAAAACTTTTCAGAGAATACTTTGAACAAGAGGGGGAAACTACTTAAGTCAGCTGCTTCTGTGCATGTCTTTTTGTGCTATGAAATATGACTTCAAAGAAAACCCTCCTGTTTCCATTTCAAGGTCTTTTTTGTGAGGCAAGGAAGATAGGCAACCGGCTCTGGAATGCTGCCGCTGGAAGATTTATTGGAAGTCTTGAAGGGCTCAGTAGACTGGGAAGGTAATTTTTGTATCCTACTGCACTCAAGACTGATTTAATTTTGTGTCAGTTCTGGAACTGCAACCAGAATATGAGCTGTGAGTTTATAAATTGCTCCTCCGAGTGCCTGACCTTGCAGGGGAGAGGAATCTAGAAGGAGTTGGAAGATAAAGAGATCTTGCACAGCCCATCAGATGCATTTCACTGGCTTAGTGGACCTCTCACTTATTCCTCATTTCACCCACAAGCACTCTGGCTTTGTTAGGATGCCAGTCTCTTTGCCAGTCTCCATGCCACAAGAGTGTAACTATCCCTCAGGATGTGTCAGAAATGTGAAATAGAATTTTTTGAGTGGAGGACACAGCTACTGCAATAACCTATGTATATAACAATTGTTCTTAGGAATATCGTTTTCTTTTCATTACTATGAAGTATATAAATCTCAAAGTGGTATTTCAAAGAAAATATTAAGGGCAGGAAATTTCATTCAAATAGCAGGAAAAGTGCATTAATCGGTTGATTAGATTTGGATATTCTCTGAAGGACAATGCCAGAAGTCCCATCATATGAGTCACTTAAAAATATATTAGACAAAGCTCTTGGGAAGCTATTTCAAAAAGCAGTTTTATTTTGGCAAAAAAATAAAGAGAAAATGAGCTAATAGCTTTGTAGGGTTTTTTTCATTGTTCAGTTCCAGCTCAAAAATCTATGATTCAAGTCCTGAAATGTGTATAATCTATGGTGTCCCATTAGAATTTAAGTTTCATTTCCAAAGAAAATTTGATTAGAATAAATTGCCCTTTCTCAACATTAAATCACTGCTGTCCATAGGATATGAAGTACCGGGTGACTGCTTTTAAAAAATCTTTTCAATTGCCTGAGATTAATATAAATCTTACACTGTAATTGCAACAAGTTTCAGTTTTTCTACAATTGATCTTCTCTGCAGCAAGCATAGATGAATTTAAATAACACCACACATACCAAAATAACATTGTCTAATTGTAGAGGCGACTACCACTATCATGCAGAAGATCATCCATGTAGTGGATGTATAATACAGGATGGGGACCATCAGATGGCAGCCCCTAAGCTATGGTGGGCTAACAGGTCACTTGCTGCTGAATTCTACCCTGGTTTTCTCTGATATTTTTGCTAAAAGAAAGCTAAATTATATTACAAACGTTGCCTGAATATCAACTTACCATGTAAGCACTCATTGCTGTGCAATCAGTAAAGGAAAGCCAAATGATCCATGAACTATGATGGTGAGATAGAAAAACTGAAATCCCCCTGTTATATATCAAATCAACAAAGCCTTACTGTTTTATATAGAGTTCATTAATAGATGTCACCTGTGATTAGCATTGGTGGAGCTGTTAGGGGAAATACATTTTAGAATCATAGAATCATAGCATCATAGAATAGTTAGGATTTCAAAGAAGCTTAAGATCATCTAGTTCCAACCCACCTGCCTTGGGCAGGAACACCTCACACCAGACAATATCACCCAATGCTCTGTCAGACCTGACCTTGAACACTGCCGGGGATGGAGCATTTACCACTTTTTTTGGCAACCTGTTTCAGTGCCTCACCACCCTCTCCAGCATTGAGATATTTTGCAAAATGGGAAATTACCCTACAGAAGCAACAGAAAATAGAATAAATTCCATGTATTTCACTTCTTCATGCGATCACCAGACATTTCACATTTGTGACTATAGAACCATGCCAGTCTGCCATCTTCTCCTTCCTCTTTCCATTCTCCATTTTCTTTGATTTACATCACTGCTTTTTGTTCCCTCAGTTCTGGGGGTTTTGGCTGCTGGGATGGAAGGGTTATACTTTGTAACTGGTCCATTACAGCACCACCAGAGAAGTCAGTTGTTGTCCAGTGCACTGTGAAATGCTGTTCGTGTTCAAATCCCATGTGAGATAGCCTACCACATATTGTCCTGGAATCCTTTGAATTCATTTACTTTATTCCCATTGCCACTGGGGAGTCTGCATATCACAATAAGTAAAAAATCTCTCAAATAGTGGCTGGTTGACTTCAGCTGTGATTAGCAGTAGAAAACTGAAACAGAAATTACACATTGCTTTAACTCATATGGGGCTGGGTGCCATGCTTGCTCACATTAGTGCTGTGATGATACTCTGAGCTTGATGCTGTCACAAAGTTGAAAGCTGTGTTGTTACAGTTGAATTATCAACACCATTTAGCCTGGCTTGAGACAATTTTCCTTCCCGACACACATGCAAAACAGAGCCAGTCACCTCTCCATAGAAGACTGAGACCCAGTCCCATCTGGGATACAGGCTTCTGTTTTCATGACAAGTATTTAATTTCAGGTGCGATTTTGCAGGTGTCTTCTTATTTGAGAGTCTTGAGTTGTCAGGCTATAAACCAAGAAAATGTAATTCCAGAAGAAATATCAAAGAAACAAGCCATTACCCAGTGCTCATTTAGCATTTCTCCCCATACTCCATCCCATTTTGCACCATCCAAAAAGACTAAAGGGGCGGAAAGCAGCTCTGAAAGTTCATGCCTGTTCAAGCAGGAGGTACCTCCATTATGGCACTTCAAAAGACCATTGTAAGTCACCTTCAGAAGACACCATGGGGCTGGATTGGGAGCACAAACTACTTTGCTGGGATGGAGCTACATCTCTAGGGCTTCAGGTGTTGATAGTTTTCACTGAGAATCCTCCTAAACCACTGCCCTATGCCTTTACAAGAAAGCTGAGGGACAGAAAGGGAAAAGAAACACTATCAAACTCACCATCCCTATCAATGGGGTTTATCAAGACATGCGCAAATGGCCAACTGGATTTTGAAGTTGTTGCATTACAACAGCTGCTTTAAGGACCTTTTTGTTGATGCTGGGTTTTGGGATACATCCTTTTGGCCAGTTATTAATGACATGCCCTAAACGAAAGTGTCAGGCATAATTTAGCTTGGAAAAATGTTGCCTTTGCTGGATATGCAGAACCTTGAAGTACTGCAGGAAAGTCTCTGCAGTTGGCAGCCAAATAAAATCTCCAGGTTGTGTCTGCAGTGGCTGTCAGTGCATGACATTAACAGCTCCTTTATGCCTGCCGATACACAGACTTATTCCGCAAAAGTGAGGTATTTTCCAGTGCCTGCCTACAGTGTTTGCAACTGGCCTATTATCAAAGCAGTAGCTGCTGCATATCCAGCTCTGAAAATGTCACTAGTGAAAGTCTATTGTATCTGCAATATCAGAGGGACTATCAGTGCAAAAACTGAAAATACAAGAGCTTTGGTTGGACATGACTGTTTGAACCAGCTTTGTGTGAATGCATCACAGAGTTGTCATTTTTGGTTTTGTTATTCTGGGATAACTTTCATGCTTGGAGACATGGCAGTTGAAGTGTTATTTCTAATAATTTTACTGTTGTGTCTTAATGTCTGAATTAATACTTCTAGTAATATTTAGATCTGTCATGCTCTAAAAAACAGGCTAAGCTAACATGGTTTTGTACATAGCAAGATTAAAAATTATGGTGTTGAAACTGAGATATAGCTTGATGCTAACCAAGCATCATCTGCTATCACATTTTCTTGGCCAAATAGAAGCTTAGCAAAGAGAAGACCTTTAGTAGAAGTGGCTCTGATAGGTACCATTAGGCATTAGGCTAACATTGATTATACTCACCTTTCATATATAATCTAGAATCATAGAATAGTTTGGGTTGAAAGGAACCTTCAAAGGTCATCTAGTTCAATTCCCCTGCAATAACGTGCAAGGCCACCTTCAACTAGATCGGGTTGCCCAGAGCCCCATCCAGCCTGGCCTTGAAAGTCTCCAGGGATGGTGCGTCTACCACCTCTTTGGGAAACCTCTTCCACACTCATGTGCTCTTGCTGGAAGACATATATTCTCTTTAATTTCAGATATGCTTGGAGGAGATTTATGCCTCTTAGGGCGTTGTGTGTTTACAATCAGTAGCTGGACTGATGACTGATGTATGTGCTGAAATCTCATTGAGGCTTATGCAGAAATAAATATATTAAAATGAAAACAAATTCAGGGACACACATTGGGAGATCTTTCTCGTTTTTATTCTTTACTTTTCCCAGTGTGATTCATGCGGTGTGTCTCCTTCATGAGCAATTTGTAATGTGGAGTTCTGCACACAAAGGAAAAGAAACCTGTCTTATAGCATGTTATGGAAGAACCACCCAACTTGTCCTATTGTTACAGGTTTCTCAAGTCACCAAATAGTAAGTGTTTCACTTCTGCTCCAAATCTAACTTCTCAGGTGCAACCTGGGTTATTTGACAATAAAAGCTTGCTCTGTTAAAAAAACCCTCCATGCTAGTAAGTCCTTGAAAAATCTTTCATTTGGCTCTGTAGTATTAGTATTTCACTATTCATATATGCGTTTTTCTTCCCAAAAATGTGTAAAAATGCTGCGTGACATTCTGGTTGTTTCTCCCTCTTGGCAATGTTGCTCATTACAAGGAACTTTCCCAAGTGGTTCTGATAAGTATTAAGTATTTTCGTTAAAATGAATCATGTCAGCTACCTAAAGCACAAAAAAAAGCAAACTTGAATAAATATTTCGGGTGAAGGAGATTCTGAAAATCCTCTGTGTATTTTCCTGGGATCTGATCTTCTATGACTTGTCTGTGAGCAAGCTGAAAGACTTCTAGCTGTTCCTAACTGGATTCTATTTTGCTTTACTGCTCTTCCCAGCTATTTATTCAAAACTGTAAGGGATCCTTGGATATTTTGCTATACTCTTATTCAGTCAGAGGATGAAAAGTCTGAGGAATGCCACGGGATTATTGTAACAGTATAATTACCTTGCAGACAGCTCTCTTCTCAACAGCTTTCAAAAGCTCTTCTATACATCTCAGTTATCCATGTAGTTAATTAAACACAGCTGCAGACTAGAACAACTGTTGCAAAAAATGTGCTTGCAGTTTTCTTTTCCTGCCCACTTGTAGGCAGCAGCAGAAGAGGAAGTCACGTAGGAGCAGTTATAACAGCTCAGGACCATCTGCTTTGCCCCATGACCTAAAATCCTGTTGAGTAAAGTCGGAGAGAGGGGCAAGAGATCTGTGTGAAGCACAGCACTTGCTGCAGCCAATTCATGCCCACAGCAGGGGTGAATCTTTAAAAATCATTGCTAGTCTCATGTGACTATGTCCTGGAAATGACCTAAGGAGGAAAAGTCCTGAGGATACTTGCCAAAACTCCTGTGTCATGTCTTTTTTACACAGTGTTAGAAATACAGTACATAAGTGGGGAAAATGGAATAACTGAAGCAGTCTGAGTTTGGAAGGGAACTGGCTGAAAACTGGAGCAGGTTACTTTAATACTTTCAAATGTTCCTGGAAGCAAGTGGCGCTACACAAAAGTAATACTGGAAATGGTGCTGTCTTCTCAACTCCTCGATGTGGCAGGCTTAAAGGTGCGGGGGACTTAAAATAAATTCCACTGGAATAATTAAAGGGAAAGCAAACTGTGCAGCAGATTCACTCGAAACATTCAAAGCTATCATGATCCATGGAAGAAAGTGACTTTGAAAAGGTATATTTTCTGTCCAAGAAGCCAGCTATCAGGCCAGATGATTGAATGCTATATGGCAGAGTCATACAGTATAGGTAACTTTAAATATGAATAGTTAACTCACAGACGAGCTAAGCAATACTGGGCAGCCATGTTATTCTTTCCTTTTAATGGCCTTTGCCAGCCAAACATAGCAAAGACCACAAAGAGAAAGTAACCATACCGCTAACCATAGCCAGTATTACCTGGGGCTTTGGGAGCATGAAGTAGCTATGAAGGTAAAGACTTGAAGACAGAATCATACTGCATCTTTGTTGCCTTTTCACATATCAGGTGCTTTCCCAGAAGAAAATGTGGAGAAGCACAAGAAGCAAGGGTTATTCTTTTCAAAGTGTGCCTGGGGATGCACGTGTGCTGTTGCAAACTTCTCTGTTTCACAGTTACAAATGGCCTGCTTCAGCACAAAATATTTTATGACCTGTATGATTTTCCACAAAATGCCAATGCTGTCAAGGAGTAAGGAAGCCCTGTACCCAGGGCTTGGTTTGAGTTTGGCTTTTGTTTTGTTTTGGCGTAGTTTTGCAGTGTGTTCAATGGCAGCAATTCTGGTTTAAAATAAAAAATGGATTTGTCCTGGAAAGGGAAACCATTTATTCTCGCAAGGCACAGGTTGCGCACTGTGCGGAATGTCATCACCCATGTCCCATCCAGCTTTCTTCGCCCTCTACGTGATGATGGAGGTCCTGCCTGCTTGTTCTGAATGAGTCAGGGACCATAATGACGTTTCCAGAGGCACAGCTGGAGCCTATAGCTCTTTCCAGGCACTTCCAAAGACATTACAAGGGCAATCTAGACACATATACTTCTCATAAGCTCCTGTGCAGGTTTGAGGCTGAAAGATACAATTTTTAAGGTTGATATTTGTAAACAGATGTATAGACTGTAAATAAGTACTGGAAAGGCCTTTGCAAAATTCTTTCTCTACATGAGGTGACGCATGCTGAAGACTTGCCCCTGGCAAACAGGACTATGAGAAAGCACAGTGGTGTTCACTGGTGAACTAAAGATACTGTAAATGAGGTGTTAGGGAGGTAATACTTGAAACAAAATATAGGACTCTGGCTGCCTGTGTATTTCATATATTAGCTATTATTAATGGTGCTGCGTTGCGTTGTCTTACAGGAGAAGCTTAAAAAACACAGAATCAACTAATAAAGAGGAGGATAAAAAGAAAAAAAACAGTCCAGGAATACAAGTGACAGCCCTTAACAAGGTCCTCCAGGGGAGAAGGTGCTCTCCAAATAACACAATCTCTGTAGCTGCTATTCAAATTATGCAGGTCTGGGTTTTGCTAGGTATTGCATGGGTAGCAGGAGGGAAGCGCGCCAGCTGCAGCGAACCATCACCTCACACCTTTCCTGAGGTCCTGCCGTGGTGTAGCTAGTTCTGCTCTTTCCAGCCCTAGAGATGCTATGTGCTCTCGTGGAAGAGAAGTTTCCATATTCTTCAGAGCATATGTCCTGCATTTTTTTCAGGCCTTTCTTTAGTCAGTGTAGGTGGTTTATGTTATTCCTCCTTGCCCTAAGTTAAAAAGCAGGCTATATCTAATCTTCGGTGGTTCCCACTGGTGCAATGTCATTTATGTGCTCTTTATAGATTTTAATGGGCACAGTGACTTCCTTACAGAATGCGATAATAGAGTCCCAGCTATTTTCTTACAGTGTTTCTCTTCAGGCTAGTTAATAGAGTCATATCCTGGAGGCTTAGGATAGTAGTAACTCCACTTCTCTTTGTTCAACATCCCTCACGTTCCTCCTTCGCTTGTATTTAACTGCATCATGTCTTAAATAAAGGACTCTATTAATTCTGTTTTTCTCAAAGTCTGTAATTCTAACCAGTAGCCAGTTTCCACAATTTATTTTCCAGCATCTCATATGCCCTGCTAGATTGACAGTGCCTCTGCCAGATGCTCTTATTACACCTTTCCAATGCACCAGTGGTTTGCTGCCCATAACCCTCATTATGATTCTCACCACATGGCAGGGAAATCTTGATTCCCAACGCAAGCTGGGCTGCCTTGGTCTTCTGCCCTATGTTTTCTCCTGGATTAGGCCAAGTAGAATGACAGGTAATTCAGTAACCACAGTGCATAGCTCTGGCACACCTCTCTGGGAAGAACTGCTCCCGGGTCTACTATGGAGGAAGATCAAAGTGAGCACACACTGCCTGCCATCTCTTCCTGCCTAAGTCTCAGCCAAGCAGAGAGCAAATAGAAGGCAAATCATCTGCATTTACAGCTACAATGGGTAAGAAGTGTCACTGCCAGTCTTTGTCTAAATCCTACCACAGAAATCAGATAATTAGATTGGTTTAAGAGTTCAGAGAGAATTTCCATATATAATTTTATTCTTCTTTTGTCCCATTTTATTTTCCTTACATTTTTTTTCCTCCTCCCCCCTCCTACCTCTCTTCAATTTCTTTCCTGACTCAAGTATGAGGGAGTCTGGGTCGGATTTGTTTTTCTCCTGTTCAGTTCAATACTCCAGCTGATCTGAGATATCCCAGGTTATACTTCGCCAGCCCTTTCTGCTGATCTGGAGTTTCATTAAAAGGCTTCTCTGAACAACAGTAGGTTATTTAGATATAAATGTAATCAAATCTTTCCTAGATTACAAATATTGTAGCTTTAAGCAAACTTGATTGCCATTTATGTTTTTATATTAAATTATTACTATAGGAAAATCTGCTATGGCAAAACCTGTAGTTCTTACCAAAACGCTTCTCCAAAAGGCTTTAAAGAGGGAAACCCTCAGGACCGAATTCCAAATATTTACTTGGCAAATGGATATGTCAGCACCAGTGCAAGGTCCTGTTGGTGATGATTTAACTCTAGTTCCCACAATAGACCTTCAGAGATCCCACTGATACTGCAGCACACAAACTGTGGGCACATTCTAGATTTGAGCTGCCTGCTGAGGCTGCAAGCTACAGCAGAGGTTACTGAGGTTTTCTGAGCTGAAGGGTGTCTCAGATCAGCACTTAGCCCATGCAGGCAAAATGACTCTAGCTGCTAACAGCTGTCAATGTGGATTGACGCAGAAGTCAAAGAAAGGAAAGGGCTTAAGCCTGGTACCAGCACTGCAGCATGGCTGCTTTCATTTCAAGCACATTCAGAAAACAGAATTAAGTGAATTCTAAAATATTTTCCATGAATTAGCTGCAGTGGATTCCTTCTTATCAATTTAAATAACCTTGAAGTGCACACAAATACATTTAATTCAAATAACTTAAAAAGAAAAAAAGAAACCAAGTATAAATGTACTATAACTGTTAGCTCTGTAATTGTTAGCTGTTTACGCCACTTTCTACTTGCAAACAAGGTGAAGAGAGAAAATCTTGGGGTGTGTCCTCATTTGGTCATCAGAATTGGTCATCCCATTCTGAATAAAGCTGTGAGGATTGTCCCTTTTCCACTATGCACCAGCTTAGTTACAAGCATTCGTTAGATTGTGACTTTCGCTCTCTACCCAGATTGTGGAGAGGCATATTAAAAATAGGGAAGGCATGGTCTTCTTATAAAATTTTGATCCCAATTTGTCAGCCCTGGCTGCACTCTCTTTAGCATCCTCCTACCAGATTTCTTTTCCTGTATCAATGTGTTTAGGTTTTATTTGCTTTTCAGGAGGAACTTGACATTTCAGCAGTTTGAACTAACCATGATATAAACAACTGTTGGCAGGGAGACACTGGCACAAAAAACTTTTATGTTAACAAGATAGAAAAAGGGCAGGTAAGAAAAGAGAAGAGGTACAATTCAAAAGTATAAAAGTATGGAACAGAATCACAGGGAGCTCAGACACCTGTCCAAAATTACCCACAAAGTATGTCAGAACCAGAAATTAAATCCAGGTCTTGCCCATTCTGTATGTGATCAGGCTGACTACCACAGCATATACCTTAGAATATGAGATTTTATTGCCAGCACTGAATGTTGTGTATGCCCCAGATAACACTTTCTGGGAGGTGTGTTCACATGAAAGTGAAATCTTGCATCCTTTCTCCATATATTCTAAAAGAAATCAGTTAAGCAGGCTGTATTTCAGTCACAAGCTTGCTGCTGTTCACGAATCAGCTCAGGCTGTCCTCTCGTAGTTTATGATGTCAGCAGGCTTCCTGATTGAAATACAGCCTTGAAATCCACTCCTTTCTTTCAGACTCCAGTATATATTATTCTTGTAGTTTTTAAAGACAGCTGTGTGAATTAATGAACTGATCTGAGAATCAAGGCTGGCCAAGAGTGTCATTTGTAAGTCATGTAGATGACCTCATAAAAACTGCAAAGAATGCTTACAGCTTGCTTGTAAAACAAATCTATTCCTTAATAACTCAAAATGCCCACATAATTCAGCACACATTTTAGCCCAAGTGATAGCTTCATAAGAGAAGATGAAAATTTCCCATGAAAAAGACATTTAACTGGTAGAAGCAACAATAAACTTTAATTGATATTTCACAGTATGTACAAGTTTGCTCTCCAGGGAGTGTAGAATATCATTTTTGCACCTGCACTCTAACTGCAGTCTTATAGTATTTCAGCCATTAAACATTTTTCATTAAAGCACTTCATATAGAATTAGTATAATCTGATTTTAACAAAAGTATTCTATATATAGGTTTTTCACACCATATTAATGCAGAGCTGTCAGAACTGGAGAAGCAGTTTTGTGCAGGCAAACCCCAGGTTTCAATACATAGGCAGTAATAGGGGTGGTCTGTAGTCAGAGCACCATATTTGTAAACCATATTTATGGTAATGTACTTGACTGTATCAGAGAAGAAAGGTATTTCTAATAAATCAGGGGTTTTCCACATAAATTACTTTTTTGCACTTGATTTCCCCAAAGAAATGGGGGAATCTAGTGAAATAGCAGTTTATGGTATAGCACAATGGTATCACATTCTTTACAACTTCCATCCTTGGCAGTCATAAAACCTAACAGTAGAAAGAGTGTTTGGATATTGGGCAGCAGAGGGAATATTTTTGGATGGCTATAACTTAACAAATCTGTAGAAATATTTGTCTTATGGTTTGTATTTTATAGCTGTTATCTAGCTGGCAATCAGAGGTGAACAGCTGTGCAGTTTTAAGATCTATGATTTTAAAACAATGAGCTGGAGGCCTTGCTAAATGGTTCAAATTAGATGTGGGTAGTAGCAAACATCACAGGGTTTTTCACCTTGTGTTTGAGACAGTGACTGAATCTGAAAGTGCTTTGCAAACTCAGTGGAAGCAGCACCTCCTTAGTCATTTGTAAGAGAGCCCTTAGGATACCTGCAGGTTTCCTTGAAAATATTTTTTGGGATTCTGTGAATCGTTTATATGCACCATTTCCTTTAGAGAGTTCTCACAGGCCATCACCAAAAATTTCCTCTGCAGAAAAGTCAAACTTCACAGGCACTGCTCTCCATACATTTGAGAATGACTTTACTGTTCAAGAAAAGGAGTTACCTGAAAAATGGAGAAAATCAGACGTAGAAACATGAAGGGACATAAATCTCAGTTTCACAAAAGCCAGTAAATGACAAAGTTTCCAGCACACACATTTGCACAGGACTGCAGGGAATGATGGTTTGCCTATGCCTACAATGAAAACATGAGACAAGGTTTGTGTTTATTAGAAGTAGGGGGAGATATGGTTGTTTTGTATAAAAATAGTTCTCTCCATATCGCATGGGCTTACAGAGGAGGCATATGGAAGTGTGACTGATTGACTTTGCAATAACTAGCTTCAGACCACAGACTGTAATAGCTTTAGTCCAGTTTGGGCTTTTTTTATCCATAAGACAAACATAAAATATAGTTTAGGATTCAGAACTGTCCAGCAAACAGTATGCAAACACTAGAACAAAAAATCTGGGAGGATGGTGGGACACAATTCCCCACCTGAACATTTCTTCCATGACTTTTTTCAAGGAAAACCACCTTTATCCTGACATGTCAAATCATATCTTAGAGCACTAATGATGTTCAGATAATTAAGGTATTCTTCCTTCCATTCTCCCAAAGAAGGTTTTTACATTCACAGCTACAGAGATAATGAGTGAGCTCTTGTTTTGCTCTGCACCAGGTAAACCACTTAAACTTTACAACTTTCAGGTGATTACCCACACCACTTTGAGCCAAAGATCTCCACTACACAGAAGAATGTGCTTAAACAGTATATGAGGTTGCATGACAAAGTGTTAGTTGTGCTATTGCTGTCAGTATTCTGTCCCTACTCATGTGAATACTGAGCAGTCTCTTCCTTCACTGTGAGTCTCCTCCTTGTGCATGAGCCAAGATCTTAAGGTATTTTTACATACTTTGACTACCTATTTATCTTTCAAGAACCGTTATACCAGGTCACATTAGCTTTTTCATAATGACTGTCTGCCTTAGCTGAGTTTTTAACTGGCATGTTACAGTGAGCTTCCTAGAAACATTAATGATCTATTCAACGTGATAGATAGGTAGGGCTTAGGAAATTGCTCATCTGACCTGAACTGGCAACCACAAGGCTAGGCTACGCTTCAAAAGAAATCCCAGGTCTTTTAACTGTACATCACCAGTACAATCCCACGCTGATCATTTCACTGTCCAACAGTTACTGGTTTCCTCTGCATGTGTTTGGCAGGCTAACAGAAACATAGCATGGTTGTGAGATTTTTTTCTTATGTTGACCCATCTTTCCCTCTGCAGGATGAGGTGAGGCTGAGTTTCTGAGGCTCATCCAGACAAGATCTCTGGGTTGAAAAGTGATGTGCACGGAGCTGATGGCTGTTAGGGGAGGAGAATGTAATCTTAGGCAAACAAGATTTTACAGAGCCTATCAGGAGCCCAAGGCAATGCAGTTCACAGGCTGCAGCCAGAGCAAGGTGTGAGGTACAGCAGTTCTCGCGGAGTCCCTCACTACAATCTAGCTGAACAGCTGAAGTGGTGATGAGATCTGCTACAGTTCAGAAGAGAGGCAATTGCAGGTAATTGTGTAAAGCTAGTTGTTGAGTGACATTTGTCCTGTAATATATCTGAAGGTAATATACCCTCAGAGTGCAGTGAGGGAAAAAGATGGGGACAGAATTGAGCTTTGGCAAAAAGCATTTTTGATGTTGGCTCAGGGAAAGTGTTCCTATTTTTTTTGTAATGCAATAAAAGCTGCATAAAAGAGGTGTTAAATTTGTTTCCTAGTGGAGGGCCTGATGCAGTTGTTAAAGAGACTGCATGAAACTTGGGAACCAGCACAGCAAAAAAAAACCCTCCTTTCTTCAGTTTGGTGATGATAATCTCACCTTTCACATGTGTGGTGAGAGACCCACCATGGGGTTTGCATAGGAGGTTTTAAGAGGGTTCAAGTACCTGGGGACCCAGCCAATAACTCTTTTGTAAGTATCACTTATAAGGAGAGAACATTCACTGCTCATAGATGTTTCAAAAAACAAAAACCATAAATCTTGTCTAGGAGGCAGATCAAAGCAGGTGAATTTAACCAGCAGTTCAGCCTGTGGGAGCCTTTGGGAGGTGTTGAATTTGGAGAGTTTTGTTTTGTCTTTCCATCCCACAACAGCAGATGAAACTGCTTTCCCAGAATGTCACTGTGGAAAAAAAATCTACAATTAAAGTTCTAAATCTCACCACTATTTATTACCTTTTTGTCAGATAATATCTGTTTCTGGGTAAAGCTTAAAGATCATGTTCAGTGGGCAAGCTCAAATGCAGGGCAAACCAACATGATAGCCATGGCAGCAAAATGGGATAGAGGATATTTGGTTGTATTGTGTGATCTTTAGCAAATCATTCTTCTGCATCTGTTACTGCTCTGACCTCAGTCTGCTTTGCCCAGGTAGATTGGCAATCAGTGGAGAAGACAGATCACCAAGGCTGGAGTGGTCTCTCACTGTGGGTCTGCATAGCAGGTAGAGCACAGAGAAGTTCTGATTTCTGCTGGCACATCTCAACACTGCTGCCATGTAAATGCTCATTAGTCAGTAAAGTCTTATATGGAGACTGCTGTAGAAAATTTTAATTCAGAGAAGTTGAAGGTTGATGGCTAAACTGCCTTGAATTCAACGGAGTCAGGATTTTAAGCTTAAAATTTCACTTTATATTGGGGAAAAGCTTTCAAAAGAAACTTACTTTTTTTTAAACATAGGTTAAATCTTAGATCATGCTCCAAAGTAGATGTTATTGTGTGCAAGTCTGACTCTCTCTTGTTGCTGGTGCTTATGCCACAGACAACTGTATTATCTTTTGGATGCTATTGTGAAGACAGACCAGCAGACTGCTCTCTTACCGTGCTCACATACTGTCTTGAACTTAATTTGCAAGGGCTGATAATTAGTGGAGCAGTAATAGTATATTGCTGATGTAGGATGATCTGTCTGGTAGCAGAAGAAAAACAAAAAGCTAAGAAAATAGAGTGTGCTCATAAAAACCATTCTCTTTTTTACTTGGAACACTCTTTTAATTGCACTTCTTATGCATCTACAGCAACTTCATTATAATGCTTGAAACAGAATTGATTCTGTACTTATTCCCATATTTCAAATGTTAATTTTTCTTGATTATGTGTGAAATTAGTTTAGCTATGGTGTAATCAATCAGTTCTGTCCATTTGTACAGTTCACATCTGTGATGGTAGCCACTTTCATAAATAAGACACAGTAAATTCCATAATCTGTGAAATAATTTTAGCCCAAATGAGCATTTTGTGCCCCTCTTTCATGGAGATTGTTTAAAACAAGACACACATGTTTCAATAGTAACTGTACCCTTACTGAGAGAGGGAAGTTTTGCATACTCTCTTAAATCAATCATTCTTGCATATTTGAATAGGGCTGGGTACAGCAAGCTGAGCAGCTAATTTAAGGCCAGTTCTTTCTTTTCTCAGGATTGGGAACTTACATTTTCCCCTTTACCTGACCAGCCATTATATTTTTGGCTTTGGCCACAAGTTCCTGTAACATTCCTTACAGAAAAACAGCTGCTATCTATTGAAATACAAGTCATTGTTCATGGGTTGCATTTATGATCTACCCTACCGGTGAGATGCACATTTATATCTGCCATATGTGAAAACAATTATAATACTTTGCACAGAAGAAATACCTTCAAGTGTCTGCTTGGCTAACTAAGACTAGTTTGAGTTGTATATGTGGGAGCAAAGCTGTATTTTCTTAAAAGTAGTTGTTGATTTTTCCTTATGAGCCTACAAGAATTTTAAGTATGTGTACAAAGAGTCTTTCTTCCATCCTGGTTTCCCCACTACAGCCATTTTTGTCCATACAAAGTTGATGGCTTTCAGCTAGCCTAGTTCTACTGATTCCAGGAAGATACATGAACTTATTCCACCTACAAATCTGGAATCTAATAATCAGATTATATTTTCTCCTTAAAATATGAGATTTTTTTTTTCTGTGCTTGCCTCAAGTTTCATATATATCACTCTCAAAACGTGGGCTTCCCATTCCTGATGCGGTTTTGATGAAAGCTACTTTTCAAACTCTGATCTTATTTTCTCATGTTTCTCAGATTCTTCAGTCTTCAGATTTATTCACAGGCTCTCCTATAACAGCTACATAATTTTAAAATGTCAGGGAAAAAAAAATCTAAACTATTTCTTCCTCCATTAGCAGAAATTCTTTGCTCAAGCCCTGTTTCAAATTCAAAGGGGCCGTTCATGTAACTTTTCTTGTATTCAGTGTAAGGAAGAGTAAGAGGCTTGGTTCTCTACCCTCCCTTGCTTTTTTTGAAAAGATATATGCCATAATAGCATCTCTAGGGATCTTTTGCTCAATGCTGTGTAAATCACCTCAATCTTTTTAATAGGATTTTGATCACATAACTTAATACCAGAGAACAGCTCTCCTATGTTAAATGTGAGTAGGTCAAGGCTTTATATTTTAATGTGTCCTTTATGCTTATTCTGTTCTTCTACTGTAACGATTCAGGGCATTAATACATCATGTTGCCACCTAACCAAGTGTTTGAGAACAGCTTTGTGGGGTTGATGTTTTCTATTATTCCATGAATCAATCTAAAAGAGCTTGCCACAGATACTGCCAAACTCCCTTAGGGTGATTTGGATTTAGATTCTCTTGGACTTCAACCTGCAGAGTGCTGAGGAGCTTAGAACATCAATGGGAACCCACTATCTATCCGAAGTTACCAAAATGAGGCTTTAGTTTACTCCTGTGACAAAGCTGTGTGTTAGATTTAGTACTGGGGGTTTTCAGGTTTCCACCTAGTATCTATCTCTTCAGTAATGACATAAAACGTTTCCCTACTACATACAAAAGTATCATGAGAAGGAAATATTACCCACAACAATAATATATATTAGACATGTGCTTGTATATGAAAAGATTAAAGGTATATCAGAAATTTATTGTGTATATTTTTAAAGCTTGTTAAGTAAGCAAACTGCCTATCCCTAGATGTGTCTCACTGAGTTACCCGAGGAGGATGAGAATGAGAGAAGGAAACATGCATTGTCTATATTGATATATTTGATAATTAAAATAACACTGAATCCTCATTTTCTCAGAAACATTCTCACCTTTGTACAGTTTCCATGACAAATAACTACACGTGCACCTGCAGGGGCAGGCAGTTTTCAAAACTGGCTTCCCAAGTTAGTGATGCAGCTTTTCATTTTTTAACTAAATAGTAACATCTGTCAGAGATCACCAAAAGCATCAGCGTATTACAGATCAGACTGTTCTGAGGCATGGCACTTAATTTTCCCTCGGGTAAACAAAGCAAATAATGAATGGATGAATACTGTAGTATCAAATGTCTCCAAACTATCAGAGTTGTGACTGCAGGCTTCCACTTCAGAAGTGAAAAGAAAAGAGAATTAAAAGTTGTGGCATCAGATTTTTAATTGTTGGGGGGCTGGCAATGACAGATTAATGCCACTGCTGGTGTAATATCTTACAAGGGCTTTTTGACAAGAAACACTCAATTTGAAGAGCTTGGTTTAGAACATTCAAAGAGTTATTAAAATCATTATTTAATGAGCATTTGTGCCATTTTATAACTAAATTAGAAGTATCTTACCTACTGCCTTACCCTGATGGTAACAATATGCTGGGCATATGTGCAACAGCTTGCTGCTGCATTGCAATTCCAGATGAAGTCTGGCATACAAGTGAACTTGTGGCACTGCTGCCATTTTAGTGCACAGTTGCTGCTATATCTGTGAAGCAGATTCCTCAGAAAAACAAACAGCCTTAGTTTATCCTTAAATTTAGGGTCCTGGATTCTCTGGAGATAAATATTCTAAATTAAGGCTGAGAAGCCACATGACTGTTTCCATTACAGTAAATAATTTTTTAACAGGCAGTACTTTCAAGCTAAGTCAGCCAACTTCTATGTAAGAAAGGCAAAAAGCTATTTTAAATAACAATATGCATACTTTAAAAAGTCATGTTTGGTTTTTTTCAGATGTTGATACAGTGAGGGTGGAAAAAAATATGGGGAATGACTGGAATCTCTAGTAACTTGATTTTCAAAAAAAGACAGAGAAAAAGTAAAAGGAAAAAACCCTAAATAAATATTTATTGTATATTCTCAGTCAGCAAATACATATTTTTCAAGTTTGAAAGAACCTTTTCTTTTTAAGCACAAAATAATGTTATTTTAAAGTGAATGCTTTTCTTTGGAAGTTGTTGCTGTACTGAATTGACTTACAGTGATTTGAAAGTTAAAAGTTCCATCTTGGTGACGGCTCTGGGTAAGTAAAGCGCGTGCTGTCTCCTCAAGAAAATACTGACAGTAAATTCAAAGGGGAAAGATAGTCTCCTACTAAGAATCACCCTGGGTGTGTGAAATCTGGGAAGGTAGATATAGTTTCTTTCCTGACCTTGACCATTTGTCCCACAGGTAGGCCCTGTCCCATCCAATGTGTCAGAAAGGGAATGGTGACTCTTGCTGGGAGCCTGGCTGGGATGCCCCCACCCTTCTTGTCATGCAGTGATGACCTGTGCAATGTGAAGCTTGTACTCTCATTTGCAACCTCTTGTCCACGCAGTCCAAGACAAAACCAGCTCAAAGCTGTGAACATCAACAAGTAGCTTGTTATTTATTCTTTGTGAAGAGATCATCAGTGCTTAACAGCTCTCCTGATGCTGTCCTGCCTCAATCAGTAGAACACAGTTGTTCCCATAAAAACTTTCTCTTCATACAGTGTGCAAATTTGCTGAATCATCACTTTGCTCAGTTCTGGCTGATGAGAGGACTGAACCCCACATCAAAGCAAATGCATGATGTGAGGCAGTGTTGTTGCTTCTCTCAAATAGTGCCAAGCTGCTTCACTCTGACCCACCAAAGGCCATGGAAGAAATAAGCAGAGAGTTATTTTCTAGGCCTAAAGGGTTAATCTGTTTCAGTAGAGGAATTTGTGTGCAAGAGGACACAAATAACCACTCATTTCTGAGTGGTTATAAAAATGTTTAAAGGGCTAAATGAGATGAACTGCTGGGTGTTCTCAGAATTTGCATGAGGGTATATAGAGAACAGATGAGTTGATGCATCAGAACAACTGTATAAAGGTCTTTGGACTTGGCTTTTGACAGAACACAAAGGAAATAAAGCTGAAATCTACTGTATGCAGCTTTGGATGACAAGATGATAATAGTTTCCTAGGTGTTTTTTATTGTTTTGAAACCATTTTACCCAAATCTCTCACATTTTGGAGGCTGTTGACTGCATTCTCCAGTCTGCTTAAAGTAAAGAATATATATTTTTAATCTTGGATGTTATTTTGACTCAATATCTTTCACTATCTTGTAAACATGCTTTCTTACAGGCTAAAATACATGGAAATTAATGGAGAAGTTAGGAACGGAAACTTCTTTAGCGCCATGAGAGTGCTCTGCCCAATACAGACATTTGCTTAACTTTAAGCAGAGATTTGCTGTTGTTTTGCTTTATGCTTATCCTGAGAACAAGGGTGAATTTGTATCTGCAACGACAGTCAACCTTTTCTGCAAGAAACAATTTGACCTGAGTGGAAAAGTGAGCCGTTCTTCCCATTGTAATGGCATGTGGGATGCTGATACTAAACTGCAGACTACAGCTTGCCTTCGTAAATTCGTAGAATCACAGAATCATGGAATAGTTAGGGTTGGAAAGGACCTTAAGATCATCTAGTGCCAATCCCCCTGCCATGGGCAGGGACACCTCTCACTAAACCATGC